>CM066573.1:5379302-5666802 GCA_033816785.1 Picus viridis
GACAAATGTAAACTGGAAAAGCTAGGGGCTGGGAGAGGGGCTAGGCAAAAAATGAAAGTCTGTAGTCTTTAAAACCCTGTGAATTTTGGGGTGAGGATTGGCCATGGGAGGCTTGGATTGGATATTAGAAAAAAATTCTTCAGTGAAAGAATGGTGAGGCATTGGAGATACCTGAGGAGGTGGTGGAGACCCCATCCATGGAGAGACTGTGCAGACAGGGCAGGTTGGGACATGGTTTGGTGGCCATGGTGGTGTTGGCTTGACAGTTCAGCTTGATGATCTTAGAGGTCTTTCCTAACTTTAAAGATTCTGTGACTCTATGCTGTATCTTCTGATATCCCAGGATAATTCTTATGGAACATTCACAGTACCACAGTACATTAGAGGTTGGAAGGGACCTCCAGAGATCATCAGGTCCACCCCCTGCCAAAGCAGGATCACCCAGGGTAGCCTGCACAGGAACGCATCCAGATGGGGTTTGAATGTGTCCGGAGAAGGAGACTCCACAACCTCTCTGGGCAGCCTGTTCCAGTGCTCCATCACCCTCACTGTGAAGGAGTTTCTCCTCATGTTGAGGTGGAACCTTCTGTGTTCAAGTTTGTATCCATTGTTCCTTGTCTTATTATTGTGTGCCTCTGCGGTGGGCTGAAATTACCCCACCCCCCCCACCCCCACCCCGAAAAGAGATTGACCCTCTCCACTTGACACCCACCCCTCAGATATTTCTTAGTATCATAGTATCAGTCAGGGCTGGAAGGGACCACAAGGATCATCTAGTTCCAACTCCCCTGCCATGGGCAGGGACACCCCACACTACATCAGGCTGGCCAGAGCCTCATCCAGCCTGGGCTTATACACCTCCAGGGATGGGGCCTCAACCACCTTCCTGGACAACCCATTCCAGGGCTTCACCACTCTCATGGGGAAGAACTTCCTCCTCACCTCCAGCCTGAATCTCCCCACCTCCAGCTTCATTCCATTCCCCCTAGTCCTATCACTACCTGAGATCCTGAGAAGTCCCTCCCCAGCCTTCTTGTAGCCCCCTTCAGATACTGGAAGGCCACAACAAGGTCACCTTGGAGCCTTCTTCAGACTGAACAGCCCCAACTCCTTCAGTCTGTCCTCATAGGAGAGGTGCTCCAGCCCTCTGACCATCCTCATGGCCCAGCACCTCCAGATCCCTCTTGTAATAGGGGCTCCAGAACTGGAGGCAGTACTCCAGGTGGGGTCTCAGCAGAGCTGAGTAGAGGGGGAGAATCACCTCCCTTGCCCTGCTGGCCACACTTCTCTTGCTGCAGCCCAGGATCTGATTGGCTTTCTGGGCTGCAAGTGCACATTTCTAGGCATTGATCAGACTCCCTCTCAGCCTTCTCTTCTCAAGACTAAACATCCCCAGGTCTCTCAGTCTCTCTTCATAGGGGAAAAATTCAAGTCCCCTATTCATCCTCATGGCTCTGCATAGGACTCTCTCCAGCATATCCCTGTCTCTCTTGAAGCCGGGAGCCCAGAACTGGGCACAGTATTCTGGGTGTGGTCTCACCACTCAAAGAACTTGTATTTCCCAAGAGGAAAGCTGATGTATGTGTTCTGCAGCAGCTGGCTGTGGGCTGGCCCTCTGCTGCGTGGCTCTTGCTGGGGGCAGCTGGTGACAGGCGACGTGCTGTCGTCTCGCAGCAAGGCCTAGGTGAATATTATTTCATCAGGAACAAGACACTAGGTGATTTTTCTGAATCTGTCAGTGGGTTGCTGGCTGGAAGCGATAGCTAAGTGATTCTCAATTAAGGCTTCTTAATTAAGTGTGGATTTTACCCATGCAGTGAGAGTGTTTACTCCGTAGGCAGCGCGGGAGAGCGCGAGATGTGTCGCTTCATTAAATCCGATTTAGTGGACTGTGCTGTCACAGAGACAGCTCCAGTGGTGTGTATTAGAAAGAAACTCACATTTTCGTAGGCAACAATGGGAAATTTTTCTTAATTAAATCAGGGAAAAAAAGGTGGAAGAATTTACATTGCTTGTGTTGTTTAGCCTGGAGAAGAGGAGGCTCAGGGGAGACCTTATTGCTCCCTACAACTACCTGAAGGGAGGTTGTAGCCAGGTGGGGGTTGGTCTCTTCTCCCAGGCAACCGGCACCAGAACGAGAGGACACAGTCTCAAGCTGCACCAGGGGAGGTTTAGGCTTGAGGTGAGGAGAAAGTTCTTCCCAGAAAGAGAGATTGGCCATTGGGGTGTGTTGCCCAGGGAGGTGGTGGAGTCCCCATCCCTGGAGGTGTTCAGAAAAGCATTGGCTGTAGCACTTGGAGCCATGGTTTAGTTGTCAGGAGGTGTTAGGTATTAGGTAATACGTTGGACTTGATGATCTCTCTCTGAGCTCTTTTCCAACCTGGTTGATTCTGCGGTTCTGGGAATTTTGTCCACTCTGTGGACTACTTTTTCTCTCTTCAAACAAAAGTGTTACTTCTGAAAGCATGGTCTGGTTTGCTATACATTTTCAGCACAGAAGTTTCTGAAGAAAATCTGTGTTGGGAGAAAAATGTGCTGATCACAGGCCTCAAAATTCAGCATCTTGGTGGGAATGAAGCTGTTTGTACTTTGATTTCTGCACCTGAACTTGTACTGTGATGCAGAATTGTCACCTTCTGGAGAGGGAGGGATTTGGTGAGGTCAGAACATGGGGGAGCAGGTTTCTTGTTCCCATTTCTTCCTGTTAGAAACACATTTTAGGTCCTGAGAGTTATTAATCTCATTCCTTAGAAAAGAATAATGTGTTTTAACCCAGGGATTTTCAAAGTGTGGCTCATTTTCTCCTTTACTCATGTTGACAGCAGACCTGTAATTTAGTAGTGGCAGTGTTTTGCTAAGCTGTGCTTTGCTGCATGCTACCTGTGCCTCCTGTCATCAGCCAGAGATGAGGATCTGTTTCTTATTTGAAAAGCTGATAGTGTCACTATATGGAGCTTTTTTTCCCCCCTGGCTCACATCAAAGCCTCAGCAAACTGCTGTTCAGGCAATTTTCTTTTCCTTGCTCCTGCCTCTCTCACATCACTGTCTCAGGACCCCAAGTGGAAGCACTTGTTTTACATTTACAAGCATCCTGTAGCATTCATAACAAGGTGGCTTTTCCTATCTCACCCAACCACCTGCCTCCACCCCCCTCGCCACCCACACTGAAAGCTGAACTAATCTCTTCTTCTATCTACACTCTGATCATAGAATTATTTTGGTTGGAAAGACCTCAAGATCATTGAGTCCATCCTTCAACCTAACACCTAACACCACCACAGCCATTACACCAGGTCCTGAAGTGTCATGTCACAGAATCACCAAGCTTGGAAGAGACCTCAAAGATCATCAAGTCCAACCTGTCACCACAGACCTCACGACTAGACCATGGCACCAAGTGCCACCTCCAATCCCCTCTTGAACGCCTCCAGGGACAGTGACTCCACCACCTCCCTGGGCAGCACATTCCAATGGCGAATCACTCTCTCAGTGAAGAACTTTCTCCTCACCTCCAGCCTAAACTTCCCCTGGCGCAGCTTGAGACTGTGTCCCCTTGTTCTGGTGCTGGTTGCTAGGGAGAAGAGGCCAACCCCTTCCTGGCTACAACCACCTTTCAGGTAGTTGTAGAGAGCAATGAGGTCACCCCTGAGCCTCCTCTTCTCCAGGCTAAGCAACCCCAGCTCCCTCAGCCTCTCCTCATTCCCAAATTCAATCTAGGCTACCTCAAAAGGTATCCTGCCCTTATGCCACTTCAGGGAACACACAAACTGTGGAATGAATGCTGTGCCTTGGTTACACAACCTCGGTGTCCCACCCATTCATTTGAACCGGGAGAAGAGCAATTGGTTTCTCATTTCCTCTGTTTCACATTCATTCATGGAGCAGAAAGAAGCTGGTGATGAACTGTTACAGCGTCTTGTTTAATGCATGTATAAAATCATTAGGCTGAAACTTTAGCTCAGTAAATGTTTCAAGGATGGTTAGCTTCAAGTTGTGTCAGCATCAGTCAGCAGTTCTGTGACACATGGAGATATCATTTCTTTTTGCCTCACCCATGGGTATGAGAAAGTTCAGCGTTGTTTTAACTCCCTGAGCTTTTTGACCAGGTTCAGTAAACCTGTTTGGGAGCAGGACCACTGCTGAGCAAAAATAGGTTTGATGGCTTTCCTGGAGAGAGAGCTGTTTAAAGATGCAGGCATGGCTGTTCCTTGGCTTGCTCAGATTAGATTACTCACTGGATAACTCTGGCTTTGCAAAACAAATTTGTGGGGGTCAAGATGGGTGAGAGTGATTTACGGTGAGCAGGCAGCGAAGGTGATTTATGCTGTCTGCTCTCTCCACGTGGCAGCCTGCCTTGTGCCTGGTGACTCCACTGCCTGTAATAGCTGGGGGCTGTGCTTGCACTCTTTGTGGGATGGCTTCTCCCAGTTGTATTTTCACTTGCTTTCTCTGCAGGAGAGATGCAGGAGAGGAGATTTGGAAGTGAGTTGCTGTCTTGCATGCATAGCTGTTGTGAAGCCTGTTCTGTTGTTGTGCTCTTTTGCTCACCCTGCCTTTGACACACCTAACACATCTCTGCCTTGCTTGTTTCTGAGCAAATAGAGATTTAATTTGTGTTGTGGATGCAGCTGTGTTCATGTCTCTCCTTTTGGTGTCCATCAGCATAGATGTTCAAGCTCCCTGATGTGACTCGAGTTACCCTGCTGCAGGATGTCCTGTGGTGAACTCAGCAAGGAAGATACATTTTCTGTGAGAAGTTGTGTTGAATATTTTAAATCATTAATGTGCCAGCAGAGTTCTGGGAGGGGCTCTGTAAGCTGGTGATCAGGGCAGGCATAGGAGAGCCAGGGCTTCTCACTCCCTGGGTTCGGCAAGGGAAATGAGTTTGAGTTACCTGCACAGGTCAAGAATGCTGCAGCCACTGAGCAGCCATCCGCAAAGGATGGAAGCATGGCGGGTGTCACAAATGCTGCTGTGGTCTCCTGCTTTGGGACCAGTAGTCCAATGGATGAGCTCGACAATGCCATCTGCATTGGACTCAGCAGGGAAGGTTATGGAGCAG
This sequence comes from Picus viridis, assembly GCA_033816785.1. Classification (NCBI taxonomy): domain Eukaryota; kingdom Metazoa; phylum Chordata; class Aves; order Piciformes; family Picidae; genus Picus; species Picus viridis. The sequence goes on from CM066573.1 coordinate 5,384,365, forward strand.
GTCTGCACTTGGGAGTTTCCCCAGCGGTCAGGGCACAGAGCTCTGAGCAGCTCCACAGCCTGGGGAGCTCAACCTGTCCTGGTGGTTGAGCTAAACTGCAAATGAGCTTTTCTTATTTCTCTGCTTGTCAGCAATTCTTTCCCTGTGGCTTTCATTGCTGGCTTGTGTTAGTTAGTTTTCTGCTGGAGCTCCATGTCAGTGCTTGTAACCCACCTTGCTGGTGTTTCCCAGCAATTTCTTTAACAGAATAGAATAGAATAAACCAGGTTGGAAGAGACCTTTGAGATCATCGAGTCCAACCTATCATCCAACACCATCTAATCAACTAAACCATGGCACCAAGCACCCCATCAAGACTCTTCCTAAACACCTCCAGTGATGGTGACTCCACCATCTCCCTGGGCAGCACATTCCAATGGCCAATCTATCTTTGAGAGAGATTGAAGAAGAACTATGAAGAACTTATTTCTGACATCCAGCCTAAACCTCCCCTGGTGCAGCTTGAGACTGTGTCCTCTTGTTCTGGTGTTGGTTGCCTGGGAGAAGAGACCAACCCCCACCTGGCTACAACCTCCCTTCAGGTAGTTGTAGAGAGCAATAAGGTCTCCCCTGAGCCTCCTCTTCTCCAGGCTATGCAGCCCCAGCTCCCTCAGCCTCTCCTCACAGGGCTTGTGCTCCAAACCCCTCCCCAGCCTCGTTGCCCTTCTCTGGACACATTCAAGTGTCTCAATGTCCTTCTTAAATTGAGGAGCCCCAAACTGGACACAGGACTCAAGGTGTGGCCTAACCAGTGCTGAGTACAGGGGGAGAATGACCTCCCTGCTCCTGCTGGCCACACTGTTCCAGGATGCCATTGGCCACCTGGGCACACTGCTGGCTCATGTTCAGCCTGCTATCAACCAGCACCCCCAGGTCCCTTCCTGCCTGGCTGCTCCCCAGCCACTCTGACCCCAGCCTGTAGCTCTGCATGGGGTTGTTGTGGCCAATGTGTAGAACTTGGCACTTAGATCTGTTAAATCTCATACCCTTGGACTCAGACTGTTTTAATTTTCTTCTTTCCATTCATTTAGTAGTTCAAGCTGGGATATAAATAAATATATGGAGTTAATCAGCTGCTTAGACCATTGTTAACATTTAAGAATATTTACATGTAAGACAGAAATATATGGGAAGAAGCTGATTGAGCTCCTGCTGTGAAACAAACAAATACCTGGGGAGAAAAATCTCCAAGCTTACTAGTCATAACAATCAGGACAAAGAATCCTCCCCTAGTGCATGAAGCTATCTGTTACCTTCTCAACAGAATTTTAATAGGAAGGAGTTTAAGAATAGGAAACATTAGAACCTTCTGCCCAAATCCCATTAAAATGAATAGGAAAACCAATTGGATGTGAAAAATTAGGTTGGACAAATTGAATTTCATCTGTAACCTTATGAAAAGCAGCGATCCCATTCTGGTAGTTAGAATGCAAATCACTGTAGATTTCTGTCTCAAGGGAAGATTTTGCTCTCTTTGAGATATTTTGCCACCATTCAGACTCTGTTTCTGGCTTTGTGATCTTTTAATGGCATTACACAACTACATTAATATTTGATCAATATCCACTTTGAATCAAGTGTTGGCTTAAATGGGGCAATGGTTCCACTGCAGAAATGGAAGTAAACCTAAATGCCATCATTTAATTTTCAGAACCAAGCAGTTCCCTCTTGAGGGATATTAACTGTAGCTGCTTCTAGTCCAGAACAGCAGCCTGACTTAAGAAATAGTGTAGAAATCCCTAATTTGTTTTATTAGCAAGTGCCTCTACTCAACTTACCTTCTACTAAACATAATATGATATATGCAGGTGGGGAGGTTCAGACTGGATGTGAGAAAGAAGTTTTTCATCATGAGAGTGGTGAAGCCCTGGAATGGGTTGTCCAGGGAGGTGGTTGAGGCTCTGTGCCTGGAGGTGTTTAAGACCAGGCTGGATGATTCTCTGGCCAGCCTGATCTAGTGTGGGGTGTCCCTGCCCATGGCAGTGGGGTTGGAACTAGCTGATCCTTGTGGTCCCTTCCAACCCTGACTGATTCTGTGATTCCATGATACATTATCACTTAATCTATAACAGCTTTTCTTTCTTTCATTCCTGCTGTTTGCCTCCACTAACTCCAATGTGCCAGAAGTAATCTTAGGTGGGGAAAAAGATGTGGCTGCCCAAGGCTAGAATCCTCTATTTCATTTTCTGGTTTGTTTGCTATGTTTGATTATCTGTGTTTCCTAAACCCAGAAAAGATAAGTTCATAGATCCAGGAATCATGGAATGGGTTAGGTTAGAAGGCACCTTAAAGATCATCTACTTCCAGCCCTCCTGCCATAAACAGGGATACCTTCCACTAGATCAGGTTGCTCAAGCCCCCATCCAACCTGGCCTTGAACACATCCAAGGAGGAGCCATCCATGACCTCCTTGGGCAGCCTGTTCCAGTCTCTCACCACCCTCACTGCAAGGAATTCCTTCTAAATCTCCAGTCTATATCTGCCCAGCTCAAGCTTCAATCCATTCCCTCTTACTTGTCACTACAAACTCCTGTAAAAAGTCCCTTCCTGGCTTTCTTGTAAGCCCCTTCAGGTACTGGAAGGCTGCTATAAGTTCTGCCTGGAGCCTTCTCTTCTCCAGGCTGAACAGCCCCAACTCTCTCAGCCTGTCTCCATAGGAGAGGTTCTCTAGCCCTCTGATCATCTTTATGGTCCTCCTCTGGACCCACTCCAGCAATGCCATGTCCCTCTTGTGCTTGGGGGCCCCAGAACTGGATTCAGTGCTCCAGGTGGGGTCTCACAAGAGCAGGGCAGAGGGGCAGAATCACCTCCCTCATCTTGCTTGTCGCACTGCTTTGGGCGCAGCCCAGGACATGGTTGGCCTTCTGGGCTGCAAGTTAAGGTGTGATTCTGTGCTGTACCTGGAGAGCTGAAGTAATTTAGTGACTTTATTGACCTCAACAGGTTAAAAAACATGACTCAGGACCATAGCCATAGAATTCTATTCATCACTCTAGTATACATCTGGAATTTAGAGATCAAAATGATGCTGAAGATCTTTGGAGCTAGATGGGATCTGGAATATTAATTTGGTGTTTGACTGACTGGAATCCATCTCAGTCTTCTGTTTTGACATGTTGCAGAGTTACAGAAATAGCTTTTTCATCAAAGTCAGTGGATAAAAGCAGGAAACAGATTTCTTGAATGGGGCATTGTCATGTGCTTGGTGCAGGATTTTGGAACACAGCTGCAGGATTTCTGCCTTGGTGGCCTTCAAAGCAGCACTACATAGAAACCTCATAGTGTGAATCTTCTGCTCAGCTCTGACTCTGAGCAGTTTTTCCAGGGCATCACCAGCCCCTGCTTGCTGTGAGGAGGACCTCCTTGCCAGCTATCCAGAGGCTGAGAGATAGCTTCACACTAAATCAGAACATCCTCAGGAAAATGAGCGCTTATCCTTGTCTGAGGAGGCTGCTCCTGTGGGAGCTGAGGCAAGTCTTTCAAATCAGGCCCTGTAGAAGATGAAATGTGCCCCTGAATGTATTTCATCTGTTACCTCAAGTGGCCTCCTTGGCATGGTTATCTTACTGCATATTCAGGCTGTACATCAACGGAGAAGGCTGAAGTATCTGATGGCCATGTATTGTCTTAACAGCACAAGGAGCCAAAAGTGGGCTCCTGGGATGAGAGCAGGGGCTCCAAAATCTCACTGATGTAAGCAGCAAATAGATAAGGGGCACCTGGAACTGCAGATGTCTTTCCCAGCAGGACTCTCACTTCTATCACAATTCTCATCCCACATTGTCTCTTGGTTGTAATTGGAAATAATTTTATAGATCTTGACGCTAAAGGTTGAGACCTGCTCCCAGGTACAAGTTCAGGTACAAGCCCCTGTACTCTGCACTGGTTAGGCCACACCTTGAGTACTGTATCCACTTCTGGGCTCCTCAATTTAAGAAGGATATTGAGACACTTGAAGGTGTCCAGAGAAGGGCAACAAGGCTGGGGAGAGGCCTTGAGCACAGCCCAGTGAGGAGAGGCTGAGGGAGCTGGGGTTGTTTAGCCTGGAGAGGAGGAGGCTCAGGGGAGACCTTCTTGCTCTCTACAACTACCTGAAGGGTGGTTGTAGCCAGGAAGGGGTTGGTCTCTTCTCTCAAGCAACCAGCACCAGAACAAGAGGACACAGTCTCAAGCTGTGCCAGGGGAAGTTTATGCTGGAGGTGAGGAGAAAGTTCTTCACTGAGAGTTGTTAGCCATTGGAATGTGCTGCCCAGGGAGGTGGTCGAGTCACTGTCCCTGGAGGTGTTCAAGGGGGATTCGATGTGGCACTTGGTGCCATGGTCTAGTCATGGGGTCTGTGGTGACAGGTTGGACTTGATGATCTTTGAGGCCTCTTCCAACCTTGGTGATTCTGTGATTCTGCTTCACCCTGTGCTTTTGAAACAAGCAAATTTAGTCACGAGGCAGTTTTCTTTTTCTTTCGTTTTAGTGTTCAAGTACTGTGTGTCAGAGAAGCAATCCCCATTTTTATCAGTTCGTGAAGAAGATTAAAATGAAGGCAAAACAACCCTGCTGAGCTCCTTGTACAACATAAAACCATCCCCTTTGATGCCCAGATGTTCAGAGGAATTCTGCAGTGCATTTTAAAGGAGGGGAGATATAAAAGAGGTGTCTTAGCTTTTCTGTGGTTGAGGATTTCTTCCCCTTCTTGAAACAGCAAGATATGGTCAAGAGAGGTTCTTCTCCCCCTCTGCTCTGCTTTGGTGAGACCACATCTGGGGTATTGTGTCCAGTTTTGGGCTTCACAGTTCAATAGGGACAGGGATATACTAGAGAGGATCCAATGGAGGCTATGAGGATGCTGAAGGAGCTGGGACATCTGTCTGGTGAGGAGGGGCTGTTTAGCTTGGAGAAGAGAAGGCTGAGAGGAGATCTTATTAATGTCTACAAATATCTGAAGGGTGGGTGCCAAGAAGAAGGGGCCAGGCTCTTTTCAGTGGTATCCTGTGATAGGGCAAGGGGCAATGGACACAAACTGGAACACAGGAAGTTCCACCTAAACATGAGGAAAACTTCTTTACTGTGAGGGTGCTGGAGCCCTGGAGCAGGCTGCCCGGAGAGGTTGTGGAGTCTCCTCTGGAGACATTCAAAACATGGCTGGACACATTCTTGTGTGACCTTCTCAAGGTGCTTGGGCTGGAGAGATGGACTCAGTCTCCAGAAGTTGACTCCAACCCCTACCATGCTGTGACTTTTTGTGATGTCTCTCAGATGTCCCTCTCAGAGGGTTGGCCTCTTCTCCCTAGCAACCAGCACCAGAACAAGGGGACACAGTCTCAAGCTGCAACAGGGGAAGTTTAGGCTCGAAGTGAGGAGAAAGTTCTTCACCGAGAGAGTGATTCGTCATTGGAATGGGCTGCCCGGGAGGTGGTTGAGTCTCTGTCCCTGGAGGCGTTCAAGAGGGGACTGGATGTGGCACTTGGTGCCGTGGTCTAGTCGTGAGGTTTGTGGTTAAAGGTTGGACTCGATGATCTCCGAGGTCTCTTCCAACCTTGGTGATACTGTGATACTGTGATTTGAGCCAGCAGTGTGCCCAGGTGGCCAAGAAGGCCAACCGCATCCTGGCCTGCATTAGGAATAGTGTGGCCAGCAGGAGCAGGGAAGTCATTGTGCCCCTGTAATCTGAACTGGTTAGGCCACACCTTGAGTCCTGTGTCCAGTTCTGGGCCCCTCAGTTTAAGAAGGACATTGAGACACTTGAACGTGTCCAGAGGAGGGCAACGAGGCTGGGGAGAGGCCTTGAGCACAGCCCTGTGAGGAGAGGCTGAGGGAGCTGGGGTTGCTTAGCCTGGAGAAGAGGAGGCTCAGGGGTGACCTCATTGCTTTCTACAACTACCAGAAGGGAGGTTGTAGCCAGGAGGGGGTTGGTCTTTTCTCCCAGGCAGCCAGCACCAGAACAAGAGGACACAGTCTCAAGCTGCGCCAGGGGAAGTTTAGGCTGGAGGTGAGGAAGATGTTCTTCATAGAGAGAGTGATTGCCCATTGGAATGTGCTGCCCAGGGAGGTGGTGGAGTCACTGTCCCTGGAGGTGTTCAATAGGGGATTGGAGGTGGCACTTGGTGCCATGGTCTAGTCATGAGGTCTGTGGTGACAGGTTGGCCTCGATGATCTTTGAGGTCTCTTCCAACCTTGGTGATACTGTGATACTGTGATTTCTAATCAGATGATGCTCACTCCTGTAAAACTGAAAATAATTTTGCAATTAATATGTTCTTTTTTTTTTTCCCCTCCCCATATCTGAAATGCTTTACAATGATCTTGTAAAATTTAGTGGAGGAGGCAGAGTGTTAGAAAGATTAAACATATAATGAGGGAACAGAGCCTTCCTAATAGCAGCTTAGGAACCGCTCGGGGAAAAAGGAAAACGTGTTCAGCAGCAGAAGGTGTTGTGAAATTCATGATGGAATATTGTGAGAAGATGGCAAAAGAGGCAACAAAAAAAGAAGAGTCTGCTTTTCTACAACTGAAAATGGGCAATGGCTTTGTTAGGTGTGGAGAATACAGAGATCATACCCAATAAAAATGTATTAAAGCTCTTTTCCCCCCATTGATATTAAGCAGCCGAATAACTATGGAAACTCTGTAGGTAACGTTTTAAACCTTGCTTAGCCCTCTCCCTGAAGGCTCGAGGGTCTAATGGCACAGTTTAGGAGGCTGCCTCAGGACCTGTTAGGAAATTACAGGCAGGCAGCTGTAAACTGAGCTGTTAAAACCGATTTTAACTTGGCAAGATTGAGAACACTTCGGCACCCGCAGCTTTGTTAAGTGTGGGTAGTGCGGGGTGGGGAAAAGCAGTTTTAACACCACGTTTTAGGCAGGGCCTGGGAGGTGGAAGAGGAGATGTTCATTGATTAGGATTTTAGTTTAAAAAATAAAAGGAGAAGAAGTAAAAAAATATATATTTCTGTAGAAAATATGCATGGCAGCCTCAGAACTCTAGATTTGAATCCTAATCAAAAGATGCTGGATGCATTTTGTGCTCTCATGGCCAACTGCTCAATAAAAGTGTGTGTGTCTGGAGAGCTGCCAAACAGAGAGGGACCTGGGGGTGCTGATTGACAGCTGCCTGAACATGAGCCAGCAGTGTGCCCAGGTGGCCAAGAAGGCCGATGGCATCCTGGCCTGCATTAGGAATAGTGTGGCCAGCAGGAGCAGGGAAGTCATCGTGCCCCTGGACTCGGCACTGGTTAAGCCACACCTTGAGTCCTGTGTCCAGTTCTGGGCCCCTCAGTTTAAGAAGGACATTGAGACACTTGAAGGTGTCCAGAGAAGGGCGACAAGGCTGGGGAGAGGCCTTGAGCACAGCCCTATGAGGAGAGGCTGAGGGAGCTGGGGTTGCTTAGCCTGGAGAAGAGGAGGCTCAGGGGAGACCTCATTGCTCTCTACAACTACCTGAAGGGAGGTTGTAGCCGGGAGGGGTTGGTAACCAGCAGGGGCAGGCAACCAGCACCAGAACAAGAGGCACAGTCTCAAGCTGCCCCAGGGGAGGTTTAGGCTGGAGGTGAGGAAGATGTTCTTCATAGAGAGAGTGATTGCCCATTGGAATGTGCTGCCCAGGGAGGTGGTGGAGTCACCATCCCTGGAGGTGTTTAGGAAGAGACTGGATGGGGTGCTTGGTGCCCTGGTTTAGTTGGTTAAATGGTGTTGGATGATAGGTTGAATGCGATGATCTTGAAGGTCTCTTCCAACCTGGTTTATGCTATTCTTCTATTTTAAAACATCTCATCATTAGGCAGGTATCAGTAAAGTCCAATTTACAGCATGAAAGAGCCAAACCCATTAGAAAAAGAAGCAAAAAAAGCAGCAAAAACCAGAAGACAAACTCCATAACTCCCAGTGGTGCCTGAAGCCTAACTTTTGCATATTCAGGCAGGTTGGATGTTGTGAAGAGCTGTCAGTATTTCACAGCTATGGATGCCAAAGCAATTACGTTTGCAAACCTTGAGATGCATCAACCTGGTTTTTTACCCTCTGACTTGGGAGCAGGGAAGCAATTTGGCTGAATGCTTGAGGTAATTAATGTTGAAATTAGCTCTAACTTTTGTGAATTTTAAGGAGTTTGTAAAACTGTAACCAGATCTAAATTAACTTTCTGGCACTGCTGAAAGGATTTTTTTTTCCCCTGAATTGGGCATTAGCTTTCAACCAGCAAAAGCTGGACTTGAACATGAGGGTGGCCCTCCTTTCTGAGCCTAGGAGCTGTTGTGAAGCATGAGGTGCTGGGGCTCCAGCACTTGCTGCCAGCTCCTGGGATCTTGCAGCCTAGGGAAAAAGTGAGCAGTGGCAGGGTCCAGGGAAGAGAACTTGGGAGATGGAAGTTTTGTGACCTGTATTCACTCTGCTTCTTTCTCTACCTTCCCTTTGGAAAGAAGTTGCTCTTTTCCAGGTGACTTCTCCGGTATTGACATGGGCTGTTTGAGTTAAAGTTTAGTGGAAGCATCTCATCTGTTGGCCTTCTTCATCCTCCAGAAAGTGGGGTCAGCTGCCAGGGTGGGTTTGGATTGGATCTCAGTGGTGAGGGGAGGTGGTAAAACATGACTGTGGGAATAGGTTTGTGTTCAGTCATGTCAAAATGCTTCTAGTGTTGTATTTTGAGAAGGCCAGTGAAGGTTTGTGAAGGTTTACATCTCCCAGAACCTAGAAGGAAATGTCACAACAGGACAGAAGGTCTACATCTAGGGTCAAGGCTTTGTTGTTGCTGAATTTTGAGGCCCTGTTTCAGGCAGCAGAGAGGCAGGACTTTTAGAGAAAGGTTAAAATATTTATGCAGGCAGAATTTTAGGTGAAGAAACAGTACATGAGTTGCAACTTGTCCTGGCTTTAAGTGATGTGAATGGTGATGTAAGGTTGTCTGGGACAAATCTCCAGTTATAAATTGCATTCTCAGGTTTTTTCAGCAGGGTGATGGACTGATGTTCAGGACCAATGACAAAATAAGTGCTGTGACACTAAAAGCTGGATTAATCTGATGGTTGTAGTTGGTTGCATTGAGAAGCTATTATTGCATTGCTACAAAACATTAAGATCTTGCCTGAATCATTGCTGCTCTCTAAATGTTAGGTTCTGTGTTATCAAAAAGATTCTCTTCTCCCACACAAGTTCTTAATTTGGAAGTACTTGAAGGCTCCATTCAGCACCTGCTCACCTAACATTTGTCTTATGAATGACAGTATGGTGAGAGAAACCTTTACCAAGCCTGCTCAGGAATTTGCTGTCAATATATGCTGCCTTAGATGCTGTGTAGCAGACTGGGTGTGAGCAGGATAAGTAGAGGCTGATGGAAGACAGATTAATTCAAGTGTCAGCTCTGATTTCCACTGAAATGGAAAGGCTGAAAGTGGCAGTAATTAGCACATAAAGGAGTTGGGGAGGGTAGAAGGAAGTATATTTACTGAGCTCATGCTTGTTTTCCTCCTCTTTGAGTATCCCATGATGTAACTAGCGTTAACTGAGGTGAAGAGTTTAAGGTAGTCACACAGAGCTAATGATATGTCTGCCTCAAGACAATAAGTGTGTCCCAAGAAGAACCCTGGGGAGGTCAGACTCCTACAGCAACACTGAGCTGTGCTGGCAGGCAGAACCCATGAGCTGCCTTAGGGCACCCTCCAGTGTGCTCTAAACCACCCGAGGTCTGGCAGTGTGTTTGCCCCAAACCAGAAAGGGATGTTTGTCTTGAGTGGCATTCCTAAAGTGTAATCATCCCAAATGAATAGTTTCATTTGGGAAAGACCTCTAAGGTCATCAAATCCAACCATTGACCCAACGCCACCATGGCCATTAAACCATGTCCCCAGTCATCACATCCAGATGTTTCTTGAACACCTCCAGGGATGGCAACTCCACCACCTCCCTGGGCAGCCTGTTCCAATGCCTGACTACTCTTGCAGCAAAGAAATATTTCCTAGTGTCTAACCTGGTGCAATTTCAGGCCATTTCCTCTCATTCTGTCCCATACTAGGAAGAAGAGAGCGATCCCCACACCCTTTCAGGGAGTCGGAGAGAGCGATGAGGTCTCTTCTCAGCCTGCTTTTCTCCAGGCTAAACAGCCCCAGTTCCCTTCCTCAGACCCTTCCCCAGCTTTGGTAGCCTTCTCTGATAAGAAGCTTGATATGTAAAAGATGCCTGTAAACAGGAATTAACATTTCCTGCTATTGGCTTTTGAAATTTTAAGTTGTATTTTAATGTATTAGTGCTTGGTGGGTGGGTAGGAGGTCCATGTCTAAGGAATTAAGTGTCACTTGGTTGCAGAGCTTACTGCTATTCAGTACATGCTTTGTGGTTCAGCTGTTTTGGAATTTAAATATAGCTGTTCTTAAAACCCATTTCAAGTCCCTTTCTTTCTAGTATCATTTAGGCAGCTCTGAGTGACTGTAATATTTTCACAGCCAAGACTAATCACATTGCCTTTAGGTATATGTAGTCCCTGGGACAAATGGGGGGTTCTTTTGCCTTGATTTTATTTTCTTTCACTAGAACTGCAGCAGTGCAGCACAAGCCCTGTTTGCCTGCTGGCTCTTTCAGTTCAGGAGCCCATGAAATAGAAGCTGTGAATTGTCTGCAGTCATATGGAGAACTTTTGACATCGATGTGGAAGAGACTAATGCCACCACATCTATTATCAGCAGCAACACCAAGAAAGATCTCAATCTGGAACCACTGCCCATTCCAATCCCCTGTCATAGCTGATTCCTAAGTGTGGTGGGTTGAAATTTCACCCCCAGCATTCAATTTGCCAGAGCAGCTCAGTTGGAAGTGAATGCAAGCTGTATTTACAAGCCAAGCTACAAGCTACAATGGAGTGCAATCAGTATGTACAAACTATACAGGATTTACAAGTATTTACAATTAATAAACAGCACAAGAACCCCCTGGTCAAAGACCAGGGGGAAGCTACTAGCTTCTCCCTCTCTGCCCTCCCTGTACAAAAGGGATAAGAGACAGAAGCAGAGAGGTTAATACCAACCCAATGCAGTCAAGGTCAAGGAGGAGCAAGTCAGTATCTCTCCCAGAGTGAAGCAGCAAGAAGAGAAGAAGAAATTGTTTTGGTACAACCAGTGTAAGTTCCTTATCTCTCCAATGGGATTGTTTAGAAGCATCTTTATTTTCTTTTCTACACCCAGGAGTGATTTCTTTACATTTTGCTACTTTCAGTTCAAGATCTGTGAAAAAATTTTAAAGGCATAGCCTAAAACTACCACACTAAGGTAGTGACTGAGGTTGCTGCTACATTAAGGCAGTAAAAAAAGTGATGATCTTCATATGAGAAACAGAGAAGATAGTTCTGCTTTTCTACTCAGCCTTATAAATCACTTAGCAGGATTTGGTGAACCATCCCAGCATGGAGAAGCCCTTCATAACTTTTGAGGGGTGAGGGTTTGCCCAGTTCAGGCTTACACTGGTGAAAGTGGAAATGACCATTTAGTTGTTGTTCTGCTTTTCCCATTATCTGATGACCAAAGTAAACCAAAGACTCCTGTGGCCAATATGTTATTTCCTCAGTATTCCTGGCCTGCATCAGAAATGGTGTGGCCAGCAGGAGCAGGGAAGTCATTGTGCCCTTGTACTCAGCACTGGTTAGGCCACACCTTGAGTCCTGTGTCCAGTTCTGGGCCCCTCAGTTTAAGAAGGACATTGAGACTCTTGAACGTGTCCAGAGAAGGGCAACGAGGCTGGGGAGGGGTCTGGAGCACAGCCCTGTGAGGAGAGGCTGAGGGAGCTGGGGTTGTTTAGCCTGGAGAAGAGGAGGCTCAGGGGAGACCTTCTTGCTGTCTGCAACTACCTGAAGGGTGGTTGTATCCAGGAGGCAGTTGGCCTCTTCTCTCTAGCAACCAGCACCAGAGCAAGAGGACACAGTCTCAGGCTGTGCCAGGGGAAGTTTAGGCTGGAGGTGAGGAGAAAGTTCTTCACTGAGAGTTGTTAGCACAGGGCACTTGAAGCCAAGGCTTAGTTAGTCATGAGGTGTTGGGTGACAGGTTGGACTTGCTGATCTCTGAGGTCTTTTCCAACCTTACTGATTCTATGGTTCTATGTAAGTCCCAGGCAAACTTTTTACCTGGATATGAAATGATATTCTGAGATGCTCAGGTGATTTGTTGGTTTCCTGCCCATCCCCCAACCCCCACCCCCAACTCATTTGAGCTTTTTCTGCACAAAGACCTGAAACACCCCAGGCACTGGTGCTGAGCTTGGACTTGATAGAGTTAGAGGCTGCTGTGCTTGAGTTTGAGAGGATGGAGACAATTTGAGATTTTGAAAGAAGTGCTGTACAAATGTTAATTAATTTGGACCAGTTTTAGAGGAGGGTGTTAGTGTATGACAACTCTGAGCAAGATTATTACACAGGATGATTAAAATACAGAGCAAGTTCTCAATATTAGCAAAATAGACATATAGCTGCAAGTGAATTAGGCATTATTTATGCTGTATATAATGATTCTTTCCTGGTGGATTATGGCAGCAGTTTGCTTTACATTTCTCTTCCCAAATTCAAGGGAGTGACAGTGTGACTCTTGTCCTTAAGTGGCTTCTGGTGATTGAAGGTACCAGAACCTGCTACAAGTGCAACACATTTTGTCCATCAGCCTGCTGTGTGCTCAGGAAATGGCAAGAAGCAGCTGTGGCCACACCACAGCAGCAAACTCCTCAGGACTCATCCAGGCTTGGGCTTGTAAGGAAGAGCAATTTCCCTAGAGCAGCACTGGCCTCTATCTTCACTCCTCCATGCTGTAACCTCCTGCTCTGGGGAAGGTGGGGATGGAGAAAGACTGGAGGGTGATGTTGCTACTTCCTTACTCTGAGTTTTCTGTTGAGGTTAAAGCACTTTCTGGCTCCCTGTCCCCAGTGTGAAGTCACATGGTGAAACAGAATACAGAATTAAGCAGGTTGGAAAAGACCTTCAAGATCCATCACCTATCACCTAACACCATCTAACCAACTAAACCATGGCACTAAATGCCTCCTCCAGTCTCTTTCTAAACACTTCCAGTGATGGTGACTCCACCACCTCCCCAGGCAGCACATTCCAATGGCCAATCTCTGTGAAGAATTTCTTCCTAACAGCCAGCCTAAACCTCCCCTGGCACAGCTTGAGACTGTGTCCTCTTGTTCTGGTGCTGGTTGCCTGGGAGAAGAGACCAACCCCCACGTGGCTACAATCTCCCTTCAGGCAGTTGTAGAGAGCAATAAGGTCTCCCCTGAGCTTCCTCTTCTCCAGGCTGATGTCTTTATCCATGGGACACAATGGTTATGAAAGGCCCTGCAAGCTGTGAGCTGCCTTGGGACTGAGGAAAAAGGGAAACAACGCTGTTCATAAAAATACTTGCCAAGCTGAATCATATATGTATGGTGCAGCATGGCTTTATGAAAGGCAGGCCCTACTTGACTAACCTGATTTTCACTTAGTGGGTGAGGGAAAGGCTATGGATGTGTCTACTTGGACTTTAGTAAAGCCTTTGACACCATGTCCCACGGCATCCTCCTGGAGACACTGGCTGCACATGGCTTGGATGGGCATATGACCTGATCTAGTTGGGAATGTCCCTGCTTACTGCAGGGATGTTGGACTGGGTGACCCTTAGAGATCCCTTCCAGCCCAGTGCACTCCCATTTCTGCCAGCCCTTCCTGTGTAACCTTGGGAAAGTCATTTCAGCATTTGTGTGACTGTAGAATCATAGAATCAATATGGTTGGAAAAGACCTCAAAGTATCAAGTCCAACCTGTCACCCAACACCTCATGACTGCTAAACCATGGCACCAAGTGCCACATCCAGTCCCCTCTTGAACACCTCCAGGGATGGTGACTCCACCACCTCCCTGGGCAGCACATCCCAACAGCTAACAACTCTCTCAGAGAAGAACTTTGTCCTCACCTTGAGCCTAAACTTCCCCTGGCGCAGCTTGAGACTGTGTCCTCTGGTGCTGGTTGCCTGTAGTTCCTCACTGATTTCTTAAGGGTAGTAATGTAAAAGCTGTAGCTGAGTCCCTGTTCTGTTTAGGTAAAGGTTTTGCCTGTAGATACTTAAATCTAGAGATGAATTCATCATGCCATAAAAAGATGCAAATCCATTTTGGCAAACAATCCTTGCTGAAGAGCAGCAAAGCTGTATGTGCCTCATGGTTGTGCAGGATGATTTATAACACTAGAAGTAACTTGACAGTGCCTATGAGAAATAATGGGCAAGTTTTGAGCTCTTTAAAGGTTTGATTAGAAGAATTTTGATTAATCCTTATCACTGATGTTGGAAATCGTCTGTGGAATTTGCCAGGGCTGCATGCAAGATGCAGCCTTTAATGATTCTGGAAGGCTTTATTCCAACCCACCTGTGATCCACCAGAATATAAGCCTGTGAAAACATCATTAGTTTCAGTGAAGGAAGGAGCAGGATCTCCTTTTGTAATATTTGGCTTTACACAGGGACTGGGCAAATATTCCTCTGAAATCTAAGAGACTGTGATTGATGTCAGCAACAAAGAGAAACAGTTTGAATACCATTACATTGAGAGGTATGAATAATGTATGTAAACCACTTGCTGTTTTTCCAAGGCTTCATTTCCTTCCCTTTCTAGAAGGAGGGAAGGAACAGAGCTGTACGGTGTTGACAGGAGCAAAGTGATGGGTGGTGCTTGTAGGACCTTTTTCTGAATGGAATTGCAGATGATCACAGAATCATAGAGTGTTAGGGGTTGGAAGGTACCTCTAGAAATCATCTAGTCCAACCCTGCTGCCAAAGCAGGTCACACAGGAATGCATCCAGGTGGGTTTTGAAGGTCTCCAGAGATGGAGACTCCACAACCTCTCTGGGCAGCCTGCTCCAGGGCTCCATCATCTTTACCATAAGGAAGTGCTGCCTTGTATTGAGGTGGAACCTCCTGGACCCGTTGTTCCTCATCCTATCCCGGGGCACCACTGAAAGAAGACTGGCTCCTCCATCTTGATACCTATCCCCAGATATCTACAGACATTAATAAGATCCCCTCTCAGCCTTCTCTTCTGCAGGCTAAATAGCCCCAGGTCTCTCAGTCTTTCTTCATAGGAGAGATGGTCCAGGTCCTTCATCATGCTCATAGCTCTCTGTTGGTCTCTGTCCAGTAGAGCCTTGTCTCTTGACCTGGTGAGCTCCAGCAGGTCCATGTCCTGCCTGTTGAACAGGACACAGTACTCCAGGTGGGGTCTCATCAGAACAGAGTGGCAGAATCACCTCTCCTGACCTGCTGGCCAAGAGTCATAGAATTGTTTTGGTTGGAAAAGACCTTCAAGATCATCAAGCCTAACCATTCTCTCTCTCTAGCAATTCTGGTGCTAAACCATGTCCTTCAGCACCACATCTCTACCTCTTTTCAGCACTTCCAGGGATGGGGATTCACCCACCTCCCTAGGGAGCCAGATCTATCATTCTAATGACTTTTTTGAGGAAAAACATTGTCACAGAGGAGCCAGCTCTTAACAGTGCACATTTACAGCCTGTAGGAGGCTGAGTGCCTGGAGAGAAAGGTTTCTTAGCAGTTTCATGCTGTTTGATTTACGTCTGTGTGACCCAAAAGCCCAGGCAGTGTCTATTTCCTGATCACACATGGTATTTAAAATTTTGTCTAAGCATGTTGCCACAACAGAAGTGTGTGACATGCCTTTAATAATTCCTTGACATCCTCTTCAAGGCACAAACCAGTTTGGTGAAGGGGCTGGGCTGCAGTCACTGGAAGTTGCTACATCCCAGTGAGGCAAGAAGGAGTGTCTCTGCTTCCTCCCCTAACGTGCCTGTGCCTGCTTCATCCTGTTGTTGTTCTCTCCCTCCTTTGAATTCTAGCTGATAAGAGCTGGTGGAGGTTCTGCTAGGGTTTCTCCAAGGATACCTCCAAGGGTAACATCTGAAAAGTTAAGGTGAGTGGCACATTTGAGTAGAGTCATGGTTAGGGTTGCTTCTGTCTTCTGAAATGCCAGTGGTGGTCAGTAGCAATCTGGGGCAGTCAGCTACTCCTCTCACTACATGTAGGCAAAGGTGGTGTTTACTGCATGCTTTCAGCTGTTGATAGACAACAAAACTACCCAAAGTCCTCTTATTTCCTGTAAGGCTCTGGGTAATAGCAGTGTGCAGGGTGGGAGGTTTATAGTGCCAAGGAAAGGTGCAACTTTGCACCAGTCTGAAAACAGGAGATTTCTCCTGGATTACTTAAAATACAGAAGGAGCTGTATGGAGAAGTCCATTTGACTGTGCTCTTTAAATCAGAAGAGACAGAGATTTATCTGCACCAGATAAGATATTGCTGTGGCATGTAGATGAATAATAATGGCTTTGTGGTGAGAAGGAACTGCAGGGCTGGGGTTATTTCTTCTGTGGCAGCTGGTAGCTTCTGAGGTTTTGAGCTAACTCAGGGTTTTGAGCTAGCAGAGCTCAGGGTTTTGAGCAACAGAAGCTGGTTTACTGCTGGACCTGTCACACTGGTTTGGGATGGCAATGCCCAGGGCTGGCTCAGGATGGACTCTGCACTGGTCCTGATGGACAGTGTTCAATAAACATGTGAACATGGCCCTTGGGGAGATGGTTTAATGGCCATGGTGGTGTTAGGTTGTTGATTGGACTTGATGATCTTGGAGGTCTTTTTCAACCAAAACCATTCTATGACTCTGTAACAGTGGATCATACACTAGGTGGGAGCTGGTCTCTTCTCCCAGGCAGCCAGCACCAGAACAAGAGGACACAGTCTCAAGCTGCACCAGGGGAGGTTCAGACTGGATGTTAGGAGGAAGTTCTTCACAGAGAGAGTGATTGCCCATTGGAATGGGCTGCCCAGGGAGGTGGAGGAGTCACCATCAGTGGAGGTGTTCAGGAGGAGACTTGATAGGGTGCTTGGTTGCATGGTTTAGTTGATTAGATGGTGTTGGATGATGGGTTGGACTTGATCTTTGAAGTCTCTTCCAACCTGGTTAATTCTATTCTATTCTATTCTATTCTATTCTATTCTATTCTATTCTATTCTATTCTATTCTATTCTATTCTATTCTATTCTATTCTATTCTATTTTCTATTCTATTCTATTTTCATGTTTAGGTGGAAGAAAACCACTAGACTTCCCTCTCTAAATGGGTAACCATAATGATTCCAGATGGCTTTGGTAATGTTCCCCAGTAGGAAGCAGCAAGCTGGGAATGAACTAAGCAAACAGTAGGCAACCTGCTTCTGTTCCCTCAGTTTAAAAAGGACATCGAGACTCTTGAACGTGTCCAGAGAAGGGCAACAAGGCTGGGGAGAGGCCTTGAGCACAGCCCTGTGAGGAGAGGCTGAGGGAGCTGGGGTTGTTTAGCCTGGAGAAGAGGAGGCTCAGGGAGACCTCATTGCTCTCTACAACTAACTGAAAGGTGGTTGTAGCCAGGAAGGGGTTGGCCTCTTCTCTCTAGCAACCAGCGCTGGAATGGGAGGACAGGGTCTCGAGCTGCACCAGAGGAAGTTTAGGCTGGAGGTGAGGAGAAAGTTCTTCACCGAGAGAGTGATTCGCCATTGGAATGTGCTGCCCAGGGAGGTGGTGGAGTCACCATCCCTGGAGGTGTTCAAGAGGGGATTGGATGTGGCACTTGGTGCCATGGTCTAGTCATGAGGTCTGGGGTGGCAGGTTGGACTTGGATCTTTGAGGTCTCTTCCAACCTTAGTGATACTGTGATACTGTGAACAGAGCATTTGCTGAAGCAGGAGCCAGGGTGCTGAAGGTTGTAACAGAGCTGTCCACCAAACAGCAGGACATACTTCTTGGCACTGCCACAGGAATAGCTTGAGAGAAAGCGATGGTTGGATTCCTTTCATGCTGCTGCTTTTCCCCTGGAAAAAGCTATTTGGTCAATTGATGGCTCACTGATGGAAAGGGCAGATTTCAGTGGTGCTTTGAGGGAGGAGTGAGGAGGGAGACAGAACTAGAGTCCAGTTAGACTGAAAACACCATTTGCCAGGTGGGATCTTTCCGTCTTTGTATTGGCTTTTTTTATTCGGAGCGTCTGTACCTTAAAGCTTAAAACTAACCTGAAATGAAAACTTCAGCTTTAGCATACATCATACCTTCCTGCACCTAAAACCCCCTTACATTGCTCAAATTTTTTGCCTCAGAAAACTCCACGTTTTTGAATTCTGATTTGGAATGTGGTTACTCTAAACAAAGCAATGGAACAAAAACCCCTCCCAAACAAACAAGAACAAACAAGAAAAAGGAGGAAATTTTGCACTGAGATGAATCTCAGTTTTGCAGAATGTTTTTATGTTTTCCTCTCTGTATTGCTCAAGTGTTGAAATAAGTCAGGGGATGATTGGTTTGTGGCTTCAGTATTAACAGGCTAAGTGCAGACAACAATGCCATTCATTGTATGCTAAGATGTTAGTAATCATCCTCTTGTGTTTATTCTGATCCCCACCTGGCATGGGCATGAGAAAATGTTCCATCTGACATGCCCATCCTCCTCTGGTTAGGAGTGGCTGAGGGAACTGGGATTGTTTAGTCTGGAGAGGTTGAGGGAAGACCTTCAAACTCTCTACAACTCCCTGAAAGGAGGCTGGAGCCAGCTGGCTCTTGGTCTCTACTTCTTAGTAACAAGTGATAGAATGAGAAGAAATGGCCTCAATTTGCACCAGGGGATGTTCAGTTTGGAGATTAGGGAAAGTTTCTTTACTGAGGTGTTACAAAAATGTGTGGACATGGCATGGTGTAATGGCCATGGTGGTGTTAGGACAGTGGTTGGACTTGATGATCTTAGAGGCCTTTTCCAAGTGAAATGATTCTATGATTCAGTAGCTATGAACCAACTGGTTAAACTCATTGATTTGAAAGGTGTAGATCCCTATTCAAGACCTTGGACGAGGCTCTGGCCAGCCTGATCTAGTGTGGGTGTCCCTGCCCATGGCAGGGGGTTGGAACTAGATGATCCTTGTGGTCCCTTCCAACCCTGACTGATTCTATGATTCTATGATTCTAACTGTTCATCATCCAAGTATCAACTGCACGAAGGATTTATACTCACTAGGCTTATTTTGTAGGTACTGCCCCTGTCACAGGACTTTGGTGTATACCTTTAATGGGCCTAGGTGCACTATAGTCATGACAGCAAGCCCAAACAATAACTACTTTGAGTCAATACAATACAATACAATACACCAGGTTGAAAGAGACCTTCAAGATCATCACGTCCAACCCATCAACCAATCCAACCCACCTAAGCAACTAAACCATGGCACCAAGCACCCCATCAAGCCTCTTCCTGAACACCTCCAATGAAGGTGACTCCACCACCTCCCCGGACAGCCCATTCCAATGGGCAATCACTCTCTCTGTGTATAACTTCTTCCTAACATCCAGCCTGAACCTGCCCTGGCGCAGCCTGAGACTGTGTCCTCTTGTTCTGGTGCTGGCTGCCTGGGAGAAGAGTCATTTAACTCCTCTGGAGTTAATCAAGAGGGTGTTTCAAAGAGGCAGAGATGTGATGCTGAGGGACATGGTTTAGCCTCAGCCTTGGTAGAGTTAGAGAATGGTTGGACTTGGTGGTCTTAAAGGGCTTTTCCACCAAAACAATTTTATGATTGTCTTGTATGCACACTTCCTGGGGTTTGGTGGTTTTAGTCTTTGGGAGGTTTCTCTGTATTCTCTAAGGCTCTGACACAACAGTGGGCCTTGTGTCCAAAGCCATGTTAGATGTGGGGTGATGATTCTGGATGGGAGCTTGCTGAAAGCACAGTTGCAGTCTGAGCTGGGAAAAATAAATCCTTGGACCCTTGGCCCTCCCTTTCATACTGCTGCCTGTCATTTTCTGCTGAAGAGCAGTGTGAGACCAATAGCCACAAGGCACAAATCAGATGGAGAAGAACAAAGGGCTGGAAAAGAGCTGTAGAAAGATGAAGCATAAATGGCTGGTATTACAAAAGAGACCAGAAATACCCTCTTTTTTTTTTTCTTTCTTTTTCTTTTTCTTTTCTTTTCTTTATTCTGGTCTGACAATTGTGAATTCTCCTTGAACCAAGCTTGCTTCTGAAGTGTGGAATCTGTCCAGTCTGGGATTAAGCAATGCATTGTTGCCTTGAGAACAGCACTTTGAAAACTGCACCGTTTTGCCAGTGGATCAGATGGGAATTCTGAATGCCAGATGACTGAGCTCAAAGCTTGCATAGTGATAAGCTTGAAACTGAGGGTCTCCAGCATCTTCTGGAAAGAGATCTTCAGCTTCTTCATGATCAGCATAACCCTCTCTATAGTTCTCCCTTTGGAAAGCAGAGTTCTGAAATCCCTGCTATTAACTCAGTAATCTTAAGCCAAACCATTGTTCTCTCAAGTGTGTGTGCAAATACAAAAGAGTAATGATAGTCTTGCCAAATAAAGCTTGGGAGAAACCCAGCCAGACCAGTCCTGAAGTGGTAATCTCACTGATGATGGGTGGGTAGGAGTCACCTTCATAAATTGTGGTGCTGTCCACAATGGAATCCCTGCCAAAACAATTAATTCTCTGAGTAAGTTTGGTTCTCTGAAAACTTGCTGCTGTCTTTGCATCTGGATTGTTTCTGATAAAGCAGGTGCTTGCCCCATGTCCTTGGTGGAATGTTACTTCTTGAACATTACTGGGCATATCCAGACTTCAAACTTGATTCTTGTTGGATTGTGGAACTCAGATTTTCTTGTGCACCTCCAGATTCTCCCCTCTCTCCCCTAATTTCCATTTTCTGTTGATTTGATAATCTTTCTAGACTCGTTTTTTCTCTTCCATCATTGCTGCTTGCACACCCATTTTCTCTCTCTCTTCGCTTCCCCTTCCATTAGTTCCAAGTCATGTGCCTACCTAAACCAACAAACCCCTAATGTTGATGCCCTCCTTATTTCAGCTGAGCAAATACATTGCCCCTCTCCATCTGAATCACACAGGATCACAGAATCAATAAGGTTGGAAGAGACCTCAAAGATCATCAAGTCCTACCTGTCACCCCAGACCTCATGACTACTAAACCATGGCACCAAGTGCCATGTCCAATCCCCTCTTGAACAGCTCCAGGGATGGTGACTCCACCACCTCCCTGGGCAGCACATTCCAATGGCTAACAACATTCTCAGTAAAGAACTTTCTCCTCACCTCAAGTCTAAACTTCCCTGGCACAGCTTGAGACTGTGTCCTCTTGTTCTGGTGCTGGTTGCCTGGGAGATGAGACCAACCCCTCCTGTCTACAAACACACTTCAGGAAGTTGTAGAGAGCAAGAAGATCTCCTCTGAGCCTCCTCTTCTCCAGGCTAAACAACCCCAGCTCCCTCAGCCTCTCCTCACAGGGCTGTGCTCGAGGCCTCCCCCAGCCTCATTGCCCTTCTCTGAACACATTCAAGAGTCTCAGTGTCCTTCTTAAACTGAGGGGCTCAGAACTGGACCCAGTGCTCAAGGTGTGGCCTAACCAGTGCTGAATACAGAGGCACAATGACCTCCCTGCTCCTGCTGGCCACACTATTCTTGATGCAGGCCAGGATGCCATTGGCCTTCTTGGCCACCTGGGCACACTGCTGGCTCATGTTCAGGTGGCTGTCAATCAGCACCCCCAGGTCCCTTTCTGACTGGCAGCTCTCCAGCCACTCTGACCCCAGATCTGGTTGCCTCTCTTCTTTCCAGCCTTAGAAATATAGAGCAATCTTAAGTCAGGGATGGTTGAAATGCTGGACCTGTGAACCACAGGTGCTGCTTGGGGCAGCCACTGGCCATGGAGCAGGTGGTGTTTGTGCTGCTGAAGCATCCTCCTCCTAGGTAGGCTTCAGTCAGCTACTTCTGATGACTGCTCCCCAAGATTTACTTGAACAATTTTAAACACTTAACTACTTCAAATTTTATTAAAATAGCAAATGGCCTTTAAAGGTCCCTTCCAGCCCAAACCAGTCTGTGATTTGGTGATCCTATACCAGTGACCATTAGCAGGTTGGTTCTTACTTCCTTTGAATGTTTCCCATTTTCATTTAAAGTGGCTGATGCCCAAATATCTGAGGAGAGACACTTGTGTGTCCTTAATTAGCCCAATGCACAGTGCTGGAGTTCTTGGCATCCACTTGACTGTTGCTGACTCCCATTTTCAGCTTGGCCTGTGTGTCTTTTTGTTTGTCATTGTGTTTAGCTATCCATTAGCCTGCTGTGGCACTGTTGATTCTGAGCAGTAATTTGATGAGCTTAAACAACCCAAATTCTGAGCTTGCTGACCAGTGTTATTAAATGGTCGAGGAGGAGAAAACCAAACCAAAACAAAGCTCTTCTTGATGAGATGCTCTGATGCTGTTGAATAGCCTAAAATTAGGCCTGTCATCCTTCTTGCTTTTAGGCATCTCAGGATGATTATAATTGGCAAAGTCAGCCAAGCTGTACCTCAAATAAGCTGAAGTTTAAATGCAGGTGTTTTTTTGGGGGGTGTTATTTACCTTTCCCTCTAAGTAAAGCCAAGATTGTAAAGGTTGATCTTTAAAAGCTCTTACAGAGGGTTTGTCTGGCAAACAGTGAAACAGTGGTGAATTCAAGGCAAGTGTTTAAGCAGCACAAAATAGTAATAATCAGAAAGTGGAGTCGACAAGCAAGTGCAGCTGATGCTAAGGAGGCTTGGGTCTGGTCCCACTTCTGATGTTTTGGGTTAGTTACAAGCTGTGATTGCATTGCACAAGAACTGCAGCTTCATGTATGTGTTTAGCATTTATTAACTGCGTTATGAGGCTGATACAGACAGAGATGAAACTGTTATGGAGGATTTGGGATGGAACAAGCATGCTAATGAGCCTATGGAAAAGTGCATCTATTAGCCAGATGGTGAGTTACACTGGCAGTAGCTTCTGTTTGCCATCTGCTTAATCCTCAGAAAGAGCTAGAAGTGGTGTGGAGGAACAGCAAACAATAATCTTGTAGTAACCTTCACAGTGTGTCCTGGATGTTGCTTTTCTTAAGTAGCTAGAGTGAAGCACCCATTTCCTGTTTCTGGTGGTGAATACCTAAGTACCTGAATTCTGTAAGGTTCTCTGCTGCTCAGCTCTCCCCTGCACCCCCTTCCCCAGCATTCTCTGTGGAAGGAAGACAAGTAGTCACTCATCATGGCTGCTTCAAAGCAAGCTGCAGTTTCAAAACCCAACTGCTTTAAGCTGCTAAACCGTGTGTATCACTGGGAGGAAAAAGAGAAAGGTCCTGAATTTAGAGAGAGGGACAGACCTCAAGTTTGGGTTGGAAGGTACTTTAAAGACCTTCTAGTTCCAACCCCTCTGCCATAGACAGGGTCACCTTCCACTAGCCCAGGTTGCTCAAGGTCCTGTCCAGCCTAGACTCGAACTCCTCCAGGGAGAGGGCATCCACAGTCTCCCTGAGAGCAATCTGTTACAGGATGTCACCACCCTCACTGGAAAGAATTTCTTCTTAATCTACAGTCTAAATCTCCCCTCTTCCAGCTTCAATCTGTTCCCCCTCATCCTATCACTACAAGCTCTTGTAAAAAGTCCCTCCCCAGATTTCCTGTAGCCTCTTTCAGGTACTGGAAGGCCACTCAAAGCCTTCTCTTCTCCAGGCTGAACAGCCCCAACTCTCTCAGCCTGTCATAGTATCACTCAGGGTTGGAAGGGACCACAAGGATCATCTAGCTTCAACCCCTCTGCCATGGGCAGGGACACCCCACACTAGATCAGGTTGGACAGAGCTTCATCCAGCCTGGTCTTAAACACTTAAACACCTCCAGGGACAGGGCCTCAACCACCTCCCTGGATAACCCATTCCAGGGCTTCACCACTCTCAGGGGGAAGAGCTTCCTCCTCACGTCCAGCCTGAATCTCCCCACCTCCAGCTTCATTCCATTCCCCCTAGTCCTAGCACTACCTGAGAGCCTGAGAAGTCCCTCCCCAGCCTTCCTGTAGGCCCCCTTCAGATACTGGAAGGCCACAATGAGGTCACCTCGGAGCCTTCTCTTCTCCAGACTGAACAGCCCCAACTCTTTCAGCCTGTCCCCATAGGGGAGGTTCTCCAGCCATCATCTTTGTGGCTGCCTCTGGACCTGCTCTAGTTGTTCACTGTCCTTCTTGTTAACTAGTCCAACCACCTTCTCAATAAAAACGTTGTTGGTTTGGTTGCTTTTTAATGCATTTTGCAGTCTTAAACATCTCAAATTATTGGAAAGACTAAGTCAGAAAAGAACAATTTCCAGCCCAGCTATTGACAGAGGTCTGTATCTGAGTTTGAAAGCAGAGAACAGAGTTGATTAACATTGTCCTCAAGCCAAGGCACTTGAACCTAATGGTTTGTTTTTGCTGGTTCACTAGAGGGAAGCAGAGAGAGCAAGCAAGAGCGTTTCAGCTCAGCAGAAATGAGTTCACTTGCCAGCTTCTCTCCTCTTTAACAAATCTGCTGCCCTTCAGGCTCCTTGGTGGAGCAGAAAGGGTACACTTGGTGCTCCAAGTGTAAACCAACAGCAGCAAACTTGGGAGCATTTTTAATGCAAGTTGGTACAGTTCTAAATCATTCCCTGTTTTAGCATTGTTAATAATGGTAAACTTATTTAAGTGCATAAATATAAGCATGTTCCAGGTGCACATTATTTTCAGGAGGCATATTTCCAGGAGGACTATGTTGTGCACAGGGAACACTGTCAGATTTAACTGGAAGATAATTTTAAGCTTAAATGTAAAGAAAACAAAATAATCAGTAGCAGATAATTTTGAATCAGTAGCTTGAACTTAGAATGGTGAAGACAGACTGAGTTGGGGCTGTTCAGTCTGGAGAAGAGAAGGCTCTGAGGAGACCTAATTGTGGCCTTCCAGTATCTGAAGAGGGCTACAAGAAAGCTGGGGAGGGACTTCTCAGGGTGTCAGGTAGTGACAGCACTAGGGGGAATGGAAGAAAATTAGAAATGGATGGATGTTAGGAAGAAATTCTTTACCATGAGAGTGGTAAGACACTGGCACAGGTTGCCCAGGGAGGTGGTGGGAGCCTCATCCCTGGAGGTTTTTAAGGCCAGGATGGTTGTGGCTGTGAGCAACCTGATCTAATGTGAGGTGTCCCTGCCCATGGCAGCGGGGTTAGAACTGGATGATCCTTCAACCTGCCTGATACCATTGGAGGTGTTTAGGAGGAGACTGGATGGGGTGCTTGGTTGCATGGTTTAGTTGATTAGGTGGTGTTGGATGATAGGTTGGATGCGATGATCTTGAAGGTCCCTTCCGGTCTGGTCCATTCCATTCCATGCCATGCCATTCCATGCCATTCCATGCCATTCCATTCCATTCCATTCCATTCCATTCCATTCCATTCCATTCCATTCCATTCCATTCCATTCCATTCCATTCCATTCCATTCCATTCCATCCTTGAGACCCTTCCAACCCTTACAATTCTATGATTCTATGATCATAGAATGTTGGGGAGATCAAGAAGTCCAACCCCCTGCCAAAGCAGGGTGCCTAGGACAGGTCACACAGGAACATATCTGGATGGGTCTTGAAAGTCTCCAGAGAAGGAATCTCCACAACTTCTCTGGGCAGCCTGCTCCAGGGCTCCAGCACCCTCACACCAAAGAAGTTTTTCCTCATGTTACTGCTCTTCCAGGCTGTGTTTGTATAGGTTCTACAGAAATAAACACCTGCAGTCCAAAAATGTCCCGGTGCCCCCATATTAAAGCAGACTGTTAGACAGTGCACAGCGCTCCTGGCCTGAGTTGCACTCCCTGGCACAGCTGTGGGAGACAGGCTGGCACTGAGCAGGAGCTGAGAACCCCCTTGGGTGAACTCACTTGTGTTCAGTGTGCTTCCTAACCTCTTTTTTTTTTCTTTAAAATAACCCAAATGGTGGAATCACAGAACTATTAGGGTTGGAAAAGGCCTCTAAGATCATCAAGGTCAACCTTCCAATCTCCTGTTTCCTGTCATTACCCAGGAGTATATTCAAATTTTATACACTCTGTTTAGTCTTTCTCTTCTTTCCCCCTTTTTGTACTTAATATTTACTCTTCTTTTTATTTCCTTCTTACTCTTCCTGCACTTCATCCTAGATAAACTCTCCAACAGCAGGGACCTTGTGGCTTGTCTACTATTACTGCCTGGAAATTCAACTGATTTCGGTGTGCACTGTTCCTGGGGTCCAGATCTCTGAAGGAATGTCATGAGAAGAGCTTCAGAAAGCTGTGCTGAAGTGTGGCCATCTCTTCTTCCCCTGTCAGTAGGCAACCCAAAAATGTTGCCCTGTAGCAATTAACTCCTGTCACTGATATTTATTGCAGTGTATCCTCTCTGGCATTTAAGAAAGATTTTGAAGTGACTGTGTCCAGTTCTGGGCCCCTCAGTTTAAGAAAGACATTGAGACTCTTGAACGTGTCCAGAGAAGGGCAACAAGGCTGGGGAGAGGCCTTGAGCACAGCCCTGTGAGGAGAGGCTGAGGGAGATGGGGTTGTTTAGCCTGGAGGAGAGGAGGCTCAGGGGAGACCTCATTGCTGTCTACAACTACCTGAAGTGTGTTTGTAGCCAGGTGGGGGTTGGTCTCTTCTCCCAGGCAACCAGCATCAGAACAAGAGGACACAGTCTCAAGCTGTGCCAGGGGAAGTTTAGACTTGAGGTGAGGAGAAAGTTCTTCACAGAGAGAGTCGTTAGGCACTGGAATGTGCTGCCCAGGGAGGTGGTGCGGTCACCATCCCTGGAGGTGTTCAAGAGGGGATTGGACGTGGCACTTGGTGCCATGGTTTAGTAGCCTTGAGGTCTGTGGTGACAGGTTGGACTTGATGATCTCTGAGGTCTCTTCCAACGTTATTGATCTATGATTCTATGTTTTGTGAGGTCGGTAATACTTAACTGACTGAGGCTGATGTTTTACAGTTCTTTTTCCCCCAAAATAATTCATGGTGTGGTTTGCCTCTGCCTGTGATGTTAGAGAAAATTGGATCAGGAGAAACTTGCTTAATTTTTTTTTTTTTTTTTTGCCACAAAAGTCATGAAGGCAGTGGAAGATCTTCCTTATGGGGAGAGATTGAGGGAGCTGGGGCTCTGCAGCTTGGAGAGGAGGAGCCTGAGGGTTGACCTCAGTCATGTTGATGAAGATGCAAAGGGTGAGTGCCAAGAGGATGGAGCCTGGATCTGCTGGGTGATGCTCAATGACAGCACAAGGGCCACTGGTGGAAGCTGAGGCACAGGACATTCTATGGAAGCATGAGGAAGAATTTTTTCCTTGTGAGGGTGACAAAGCCCTGGAACAGGCTGCCCAGGGAGGTTGTGGAGTCTCTCCCTCTGGTGGTATTCAAGACCTGCCTGGATGTGTTCCTATGTGATCTGCTCTAGGTGCTCCTGCTCTGGCAGGACATGTTGGACTGGATGAGGTGGTTGAGGCCCCGTCCCTGGCCCTGGAGGTGTTTAAGCCCAGGCTGGATGAGGCTCTGGCCAGCCTGATCTAGTGTGAGGTGTCCCTGCCCATGGCAGGGGGTTGGAACTAGATGATCCTTGTGGTCCCTTCCAACCCTGACTGATTCTATGATACTATGATCTCTCGAGGCCCCTTCCTGCTCCAGACATTCTGTGACCTTTGTTGTATGTATGGCTTATGGTAATTAAAAGGGGACATTCCCTTCAGTAGTGGGACAACAAGAGGAGCCATCTCAAGTGCTGCTCACTTCCCAAATAGCACTCAAAGTCTAAAGAAACATTTTTTTAAAATCTGTTTACAGTGTGGAGTGACAATCTGTGTTGCCATCCTCCCTTCCCTCTTCCTGGCCTCACAGGAATGTGAGAACGGGATCTCCCCTAATGTGCCTGCTGCCTCTTGCAGCCTTTGAAGCTTTTGTGAGCGCCTTTGTGCCAGCCCCGCGTTGCGGATGGGGAGGGTGGGGGTCGACTTAGGTGTCCTCCAGCTTGCTATTCCACCCATCAAGTCGTTTCCTTAGTGAGAGAAAAAAAATACTTGGGGATGCTTTGAATGGCTCATCCTTTGCTTTCAAACCTTTCTCAGTTTCTACCTCACTCCTGGTCTGAATTCTACGAGGAGACTGAAATCCACAAAGGGGACTCATAAATGTGGTCCTTATTAAATATCATGGAGAACAAAGATGAAAACACATAGAGAAACCCTCCTGCCTCTTTTGCTGACTCAGATGTTTGCTGATGAAACAGTTAGAAACCAAAACTGAAATATGAGCTCACTTTGTAGGCCATGTAAGAAATGAAATAGGGTCCTTTCCATCAAGTGGAATTACCACATCAGTTTTCAAAGGCTGGAGGCTTTGGAAACTTCATGTTGCAGCACAGCAGACAGATGTCCTGCCTGGGCTTGGAACTTTATTGTGTTTCAGTGGTGTGATGGATCATGTCTGTGCTCTGTTCTTTTATCTCTGTTAGAGAAGGCGGTTTGGACTTTGATTCATACTGAGGAGTGTAAATAATGCAGTTGGGTCTGATGTGCTCCAGTGAGAGGGAGCCATCAGCCAAGCAAAGGCCAGGTAGTACCTGGCCTTGGTAATATTTCAGGCAGCAGAACCTGCAATTTAGATTGGAATTAGCCACAAAACCAGTGAGATTGCCCACTTGCAGTGAGTTCCTTATGCAATTTGAATGAAGTGTTTTTACAGCAACTTTTAACCCCAAATTTCACCAAAATGACAACTTTGATTTTCCCAGGTATGCCACTAATAGAGATCTTTACTGGAATGCTGCTCAGGAAACTGAACTATGAATGGCAGTTCTGAGACTGCCACTCTGCCACAGCAGCAATTAACACAGTCTTAAGCAACTTCTTTCTACTCTTCATCACAAGAAGCTCACATCTGCTCGATTTTGCACATTGCTTTGAGCCTGTGGTTTTCAGCTCCCCTTCCTTGCCCCCTCCAGTCTGCATATTGCTGCATAGCAAACATACAAGAGCCTGCTGACATTGTGCTCACTTGTCTTCACTGGGGATGAGAGAAGCTCAATGCTTCCTCCAAGCAGACTTGTTCTAAAAATCCTGTTAGGAAGTGTGGGGAATCTAAGCAGCTTTGATGTATAAACAATAAACACTCACCTATTGGCTGCACATATTGAACCAGGTAGGCTGAAGACCTTCGTGGTGTCTCTGAAGCCATGCATAGTTGTACTGGTTTGAGGCCAGGCAGAGCCCCTCTTGCCCCTGAGAGGGGCAAAAGAATGACACTCACACAAATGGATTGCAGAAGTGATGGAAAGTGGAAAAGCAGCGAGTGTTCTACAGGAGCTACAAGCATAGTGACAAAAGAATCCCAAAGCACAGAGTCCCCTACAGCACACCCAAAAGCCTCCCAACACTCCCATCTCTCTACCTGAGGATATACCCAAAACCCCCAGGGCCCTTCCTTCCCCCCCTCCCCTGCTAGGCTAGTCTCAGACTGGCCAGGTCTGAGACTGCCTCCTCCTTCTCCTCCTGGCATTAAGCCTAGCCAGGCCTAAGAGGCCTTGAGATACTCCCCCACCATTACCCTACAGGGAGCAGAGAGGGAAGAAAAAGGAAGAGAAAGACTTTGCAGAGGGATTTATAGGGCACAGGATGTTATGGGTATGAAATATACTATTTCCTGTGTCCATCTACTGGCTTGGACCCTCTGGACACCGGAGGTGTAACGTATGTGGCAGGAACAGGAGGCACCCAGCCTAAACTCCCACAATAGTATTCCAGTTTAAAATAACCCACTTGAAATTCATGTTTGGCCACTGGCCAGCTGGGAGCAGTTGTACAGTCTTCATAGAATCATAGAATCAATAAGGCTGGAAAAGACCTAAAAGATCATCAAGTCCAACCTGTCACCCAGGACCTCATGACTACTAAACCATGGCACCAAGTGCCATGTCCAATCCCCTCTTGAACACCTGTGTGGTGGCAGATTTAGACAGTGCCTAGGAAACTTTTCTGGGCAGTGACTGGCTGGAGAGCAGCCCTGAGGAGAGAGACTTGGGGGTGCTGGTGGAGGAGAAGCTCAACATGAGCTCTCAGTGTGCGCTTGCAGCCCGGAAAGCCAATCAGATCCTGGGCTGCATCAGAAGTGTGGCCAGCAGGGCAAGGGAGGGGATTCTCCCCTCTACTCAGCTCTGTTGAGACCCCACCTGGAGTACTGCCTCCAGTTCTGGAGCCCCTATTACAAGAGGGATGTGGACATGCTGGAAGGTGTCCAGAGAAGGGCCACGAAGATGAGCAGAGGGCTGGAGCACCTCTCCTATGAGGACAGACTGAAGGAGTTGGGGCTGTTCAGTCTGGAGAGGAGAAGGCTCCGAGGTGACCTCATTGTGGCCTTCCAGTATCAGAAGGGGGATCCAAGAAGGCTGGGGAGGGACTTCTCAGGCTCTCAGGTAGTGATAGGACTAGGGGAAATGGAATGAAGCTAGAGGTGGGGAGATTCAGGCTGGATGTGAGGAGGAGGTTCTTCCCCATGAGAGTGGCGAAGCCCTGGAATGGGTTATCCAGGAGGTGGTTGGGGCCCCGTCCCTGGAGGTGTTTAAGACCAGGCTGGATGAGGCTCTGGGCAGCCTGATCTAGTGTAGGGTGTCCCTGCCCATGGCAGGGTGGTTGGAACTAGGTGATCCTTGTGGTCCCTTCCAACCCTGACTGATACTATGATACTGTGATTGAGTGGAAGTGGCAGAATACAAATAAATTACCATTGGATGTAAAAGGGAAAATAATGATAAGGTCTAAATAATCCCATTAGGCTAATAATTAACATAAAGTTAGTTGTATAATCTAACTCTCTCTCTTTTTGGCTGCTTCGCTCCAGCAGATACGAGCTGGTGGCTTTTGCTTGGCTGTTGCTGACCTTGGCTGCGTTCTTGTTGTGGCTAAGTACTAACAAGCTACTCACTGCCCTTCTCTCTCTCTTTTGGGTTGGGGGGAAAGAGAGCAGAAAGGGGAGGCTGTTGTTCACCCCGGGGTTTTGTCCAGGGAGTGGCTCTTGTGTTGTTCATAAATTGTAAATATGGGTAAATATTGTGTATTTTGTGCATATTCATGGCATTTCTTATTTCTAGATTGTAGTTTTGCTTGTAAATAGAGCTACATTTGCTTCCAGCTGAGCTACTCTGGGCAATTTTATTTTGGGGAGTAATCTGGGGAGTACCTTGAGTCCTGTGTCCAGTTCTGGGCCCCTCAGTTTAAGAAGGACGTTGAGACACCTGAACGTGTCCAGGGAAGGTCAATGAGGCTGGGGAGAGATTGCAAGCACAGCCCTGTGAGGAGAGGCTGAGGGAGCTGGGATTGCTTAGCCTGGAGAAGAGGAGGCTCAGGGGTGACCTTATTGCTCCCTACAACTACCTGAAGGGAGGTTGTAGACAGCTGGGGGTTGGTCTCTTCTCTCTAGCAACCAGCACCAGAACAAGGGGACACAGTCTCAAGCTGTGCCAGGGGAAGTTTAGGCTGGAGGTGAGGAGAAAGTTCTTTACTGAGAGAGTTGTTAGCCATTGGAATGTGCTGCCCAGGGAGGTGGTGGAGTCACCATCCCTGGAGGTGTTCAAAAAAGGATTGGATGTGGCACTTGAAGCCATGGTTTAGTTAGTCATGAGGTGTTGGGTGATAGGTTGGACTTGATGACCTCTGAGGTCTTTTCCTACCTCATTGATTCTATGATAGATGATTCAAGCCACCACAAATGTGTGTATGTGTAGTGGTACATAAGCATACACACATGTGTATAGTTAGACTGTGGGTCTAGAAACCCACTCAAACTCATGACTCCAAAACATGAGCACCAGTCTCTCCCAGTCCCTAGGACTTGGATATCTCAGCTACATTGGTGCTTGGGGCTGTGGTGATTTGGGGAATCTGTGTTTGAAATAGGGCCTCCTGCTTCTGGTTTTGTTTTAGGAGCTTTTCTTCCATCCCTTATCCTCTGCTTTTTGTCCAGAAATTGCTAAAAGGCAGGCACCAAGCTGCTGTGTTTTGAATCCTTTTATCTGGGTTCTCAAATCTTCCATGTAGGCTGAAACAATTGAATTTCTTTGGCTTCTCCAGTAGATTTTCTGCACAGCAGTCAGTATCTATAGTTTAAGGACAGCTTATCACCAGAAAAGGCTGAAGAACACTTTGCCAGTGCCATGATAATCCATTAGTAGAGGCACCTAGGTGATGTTAATACAATTGGACACTGATGCTTTAAACCGTGGAGCTCTTGTGCTTTGGGATCTTGCTTTTCCTAGTGTTAGCTCTCTGGTGAGTCTGAACAGTTTTTCTCCAGATGTTGCCAACAGATGTTGTCTCAGTATAGGGGGGGAAAAGGGGCCTCATCTTCATAATCAAAGGGCAGCTCATGTACCAGTTTACTGTTATGTGCTAAACAGAAGTTAGGCAGTATCAAAGTGCTTCACAGAGATGACATGTAATGACTTCTCATCATCCCTGCTTGCTTACCTCGTTTTTTCCCATCTGTTGTTTCCTTTGTATTGGTCAATGTCTGTCTGCTTTTGAGGGTGAGCTTGCCTATCTATGTTTAGAAAACCCCAATCATTCTGTTGATACTAAGAAATCACAGAATGGTTTGGATGTGGCAGAACAAGAGGACGCAGTCTCAAGCTGTGCCAGGGGAGGTTTAGGCTGGATGGTAGGAAGAAATACTTCCCAGAAACAGAGATTGGCCATTGGAATGGGCTGCCCAGGGAGGTGGTGGAGTCACCATCACTGGAAGTGTTTAAGGAGACTGGATGAGGCACTTGGTGCCATGGTTTAGTTGATTAGATGGTGCTGGGTGATAGGTTGGACTTGATAATCTCAAAGGTCTTTTCCAACCTGGTTAATTCTGTATTCTGGGTAGGGACACCTTCCACTAGCCCAGGCTGCTCAAGGGCTTGTCCAACCTGGCCTTAAAGACCTCCAAGGAGGGGGAATCCACAACCTCCCTGAGCAACCTGTTCCAGTGTCTCACTACCCTTATTGGAAAGACTTTAATCATATTACCTTATAATGAATGTGATTTAGTGTGCACAGTGTCTGGATACCACTATGAAGGATTTTATGCATTTTCTTACACTGTATCCATGAGCCCCCAGAGTATTTTAGATGCATTCAGGCCACTTCAGTTCTCTTTCTTGATGTAATTAAACTGGTCTGGGTTTTTTTGTTGGTGGTGGTTTTGTTGGCTTTTTTTTAACTACTCAACCTGGAGGACCTCTCATTAATAAACAATTTGTTAAATGGTAGATTTCTGCAAGCATAGACAAGAAGTTAATGAAAAGAATAGTATGGAAGGCACAAAGGCATCTAGGAAGGTACAGGGATGAAGGGGTAGCTCTGATTAGAATAGAATGGAATAGAATAGAATGGAGTAGACTAGACTAGACTAGACTAGAATAGAATAGAATTAACCAGGTTAATCTAATCCACCATCTAATCAACTAAACCATGGCACCAAGTGCCTCATCCAGTCCCCTCTTAAACACCTCCAGTGATGGTGACTCCACCACCTCCCTGGACAGCACATTCCAAAGGATTAGGGAGAAGTTTTAGTGAAAACTGAAATGTTTTGAAAGTAGGACAACCATGCAAGAGCAGATGGCAAAGCACCAGGACAGACTAAGGGTTGTCCTGCTGGAAAGCAGCTCCATGGAGAAAGGCCTTGCAGTCCTAGTGGACAGCAAGTTCTCCATGGGACAGTAACATGCCCTTGTGGCCAAGAGGGCCAAAAGGCCAACAGTGTCCTGAGGTGCATTAAGAAAAGAGTGTCCAGCAGTCTAGGCATGCTCTCCTCCCCCTCTATTCTGCCCTGGTGAGAATGAATTTGGAATACAGTGTCCAGGTTTGGGCTCCCCAGTTCAAGAGAGACAGGGATCTGCTGGAGAGAGTCCAATGGAGAGCTACAAGGATGATTAGGAGACTTGGGCATCTCCCCTGTGGAGAGAGACTGAGAGACCTGGGGCTATTAGTCTGGAGAAGGCTGAGAGGGGATCTTACCAACATCTACAAATACCTGAGAGGTGGGTGTCAAGATGGAGATGCCAGACTCTTTTTGGTGGTACCCAGTGGACAAGGAGCAGCAGGTACAAGCTGGAACACAGGAGATTCCACCTCAGCATGAGGAGACAATTCTTTACTGGGAGGTTGACAGACCCCTGGAGCAGGCTGCCCAGAGAGGTTGTAGAGTGACCTCTGGAGACATTCCAAACCTGCCTGGATGCATTCCTGTGTGACCTGCTCTAGGTGAGCCTGCAGCTAGCAGCGGGGTTGAATAAAAAAGATGATCTCCAGAACAAACTTCCAGCCTCGACCGTTCTGTGACTCCCTTTGTTGTGATTCCCTGTTACAGTGTGACTGAACAATCTAACTAAAAATTGTCCCAAGCCCTGCCCTTTGGAACAGTTCCATTGCTTTGCTTTGGGTGGCTGTGGCCATCCTCTGAATATGGCAGGAGTCCTAGGGGTGGTAGGATTTAGAATAGAATAGAATAGAATAGAATAGAATAGAATAGAATAGAATAGAATAGAATAGAATAGAATAGAATAGAATAGAATTACCAAGGTTGGAAGAGACCTCAAAGATCATCGAGTCCAACCTGTAACCACAACCCCACAACTAGACCATGGCACCAAGTGCCACATCCAGTCCCCTCTTGAATGCCTCCAGGGACGGAGACTCCACCACCTCCCCGGGCAGCCCATTCCAATGACGAATCACTCTCTCGGTGAAGAACTTTCTCCTCACCTCCAGCCTAAACTTCCCCTGGTGCAGCTTGAGACTGTGTCCCCTTGTTCTGGTGCTGGTTGCCAGGGAGAAGAGGTCAACCCCTTCCTGGCTACAACCACCCTTCAGGTAGTTGTAGAGAGCAATGAGGTCTCCCTGAGCCTCCTCTTCTCCAGGCTAAACAGCCCCAGCTCCCTCAGCCTCTCCTCACAGGGCTTGTGCTCAAGGCCTCTCCCCAGCCTTGTTGCCCTTCTCTGGACACGTTCAAGTGTCTCAATGTCCTTCTTAAACTGAGGGGCCCAGAACTGGACACAAGACTCAAGGTGCGGCCTAACCAAAGCAGAGTCCAGGGGCACAATGACCTCCCTGCTCCTGCTGGCCATACTATTCCTAATGCAGGCCAGGATGCGGTTGGCCCTCTTGGCTGCCTGGGCACACTGCAGGCTCATGTTCAGCCTCCCATCAACCAGCAAGATTTGGTGAGCTCATGCTTCCTTCTGCCATCTAGAAACTGAGTTTGGGCGCTTGATTGATGCAAGGTCGTTTCAATGCTTAATCTTTGGGCATTTTACTGACAAACCCTGCGTATATTGTGATCTGTGAGTGCCTTTATCACTTGCCATTCAGACCTTTTTCTGTCTCTCCCCCGCTTCTGTTTTCAGTTAGGAAGAAATGTGGGCTTTAAATCCAGTGAGCGATGGATTTCATCTAGTCTACATAAATGAGAGTTATGAAAGCACAGTGCGTTCAGAGAGGGAAGGCCCATGCTGACCTTGCCTCCCTGAGGACAAGGAGCATTTTGGATGCCATTCCACAATCTTTCATTTTTATTGTGTATTTGGAATATCTTCATTGAGAAGTTACTGGCTTCTGTGATGGCTTTTAAGG
Organism: Picus viridis; assembly: GCA_033816785.1. Lineage (NCBI taxonomy): Eukaryota > Metazoa > Chordata > Aves > Piciformes > Picidae > Picus > Picus viridis. The sequence goes on from CM066573.1 coordinate 5,419,913, forward strand.
GCATGACCCATGAGGTATGGAGGCAGCAGGGATTGTCTGCAGGGTGCCTGCAGGCTCTCAGAATTTAAAATGTTTAATATATCCTAGCTGTCAAGAATGTCCAGGGGAAGTTCCCCTCTCCAGCCCTGCTTTCTGTGCAGCCCTGGAAGCCTTTTTTTCAAGGGGGATGAGAGAATTTTTTGATCATTTGGGTTTGTTTAATCTCCCTGGTCCTTACGCATGAGAGAAGTGCTTTTGGCACGTTGTAAGCACTGATTTTCTCAGCAGGAAAACAAGACAGCATAAAATGAAGCTGCACAACAGACTCCAATCCCTGGGGTTAGATGGGGAAAGTCCCTTTTATATCTAAAGGGAAAGGGGGTATTTAGGTGCAGCCTTGCCTGCTTTGTCTGGGTCGGGCATGCAAAACCATGGGATTAGCAGATGCAGCTTAAGTGGCCTCATGCTGGAAGTAGCACAATAGTTTGTTGGTGCATAACTTGTGTCTGTTGACCTGGTGGCTGGTGCCTGGATGCTAATGCCCAGACAGAGGAGTCAGCAGTCACTTTCACTGTGTCTGCTTTGTAAGAACAGGCAGGGGAATAAAGCAAATGCCCAGCGGAGATTAAATCTTTACACACTGAGTCTTCATTGGCAAAGTCCTAACGGTGCTGGTAGAAACAGGAGGGGCAACAACAGGTTTTTACAGAGTTACTTATCCTCTTTTACTGAGGGGAAAAAAAAAGACAAAATGCAGTCCCAGGAACTTTGCATCTCACTGGATGGTATCTCATTCTCATAGGAATCTGGTTGATTAAAGGGTGATGTGGGCAGCGACAGCATTCTGGTGCACCTTCTGCCTGCCAAAGCCCTGACATGTGAGTACCCTCTATGCAGAGCTTCCACATCAGCTCTGAACTCCAGCAGTGATTTGTTTTCAGTATCTCAAATTAGAGCTAAATGATTTCAGTCTTTCCTGAGCATTTCTGAATCCAGCCTTCAGTTGTCTTAATGATTTGTCTAACCTCCAGTAACTGTGCAAGTTAGAGAAGCCTCCAGAGAAGTGAATGCATTTAACTGCCTGGAAACTTTGTGGAGTTTGGACACATGAGTTATTTATGCTCTTTTGAAAGTCTAATTGGTAGTACTGCTTGCTATTTTTCTGCTTCCAAAAGAGGCACAAAGTAGCATTAGTAAGTTTTATGTGTTTGGGGTGGTGGGGTGTTTTTTGGTGTACAAGATAGGGGATTGCGTGCATCTCTTGGGGTCTGCTGTGCTGCATCAGAGAAACTGCTTCATGATGTTAATTCAGAGGTTGGAGGGGAAGTGTTTGGGTTTTTGGTTGGTTGTGGGGTTTTTTTTTTTTTTGTGTGTTTCCAAACAAGAATAAACTCCTTCCTGTATTTCCTTGTAGTCCTCTTGCAGCATTACAGGCTCCTTTTGTTCTCTTCTGCTCTCGCTGGGGAGCTACCCCAGTTTCAGAGCCAGGCATACTCCTTGCCAAGCCACCTCCTCTTGAGCTGAGCTCCAGAAGCACTGAGCAGCTCCAAGGGTGAGGTTAGGGAGCTGCAGTATGACAGCAGGCAAAGGCACAGCAAGCAGCAGCAGCAGCAAAAATCAATTATTTGGGTTTTTTTTGCTTGTTTCTTTTTGGTTTTGTTGTTTGTTTTTTTTTTTTTTTTCAGGCTGTGTTTAAAAATCTTCATGCATCTTATCCCAGCAGAAAAGAAACAGTTCTGTTTAAAAAACCCTATTATTATTTGCACTATCCTTGACTTCAGAATAAGATCTTGGTCTGTAAGCTGTTTTCAGAGGTTACCTGGTGACAGCGTTGTTGAAATATCAAAGTACTGCGGAGGGTGTAGAGCACAAGTCTGAGGAGCAGCAGAGGGAACTGGGGTTCTTTAGTCTGGAAAAAAGGTGGATGAGAAGCTCCTTGCTCTCTACACCTCCCTGAAAGGAGGTTGGAGTGAGGTGGAGGTTGGTCTCTTCTCCAAAGTAACAAGTGGTAGGATGAGAGGAAATGTCCTCAAGTTGCACCAGGGAAGGTCTAGACTGGACATAAGGAAAAACTCTGTGCCTGCAAGAGTGGTCAGGCGTTGGAACAGGCTGCCCAGGGAGGTGGTGGAGTCACCATCCCTGGAGGGGTTCAAGAGGGGATTGGATGTGGCACTTGGTGCCATGATCTAGTAGGCATGAGGTTCTGGGTGACAGGTTGGACTTGGTGATCATTGAGGTCTTTTCCAACCTTATTGATTCTATGATTCTGTAAGATGTGTAGACGTGGCATTTTGGGACATGGTTTAGTGGCCATGCTGCTGGTGGGTGATGGTTGGACTTGCTCTTAGAAGTCTCTTCTGATCTTACTGATTATATGACTTTCATGAAGAAGTGGAGTGAGGCTAGGGGGAAACCAGTAGTGGCATCTAAACCATGCATTACTTTCAGCCTTTTTTAGTAACAGTGGGTCCTCTCTCCTCAACTTTCCTGCTGCCTTCTCAGCACTGCAGAGACAGCCCCAGTCATTGCTGTCAGCAGCAGTAGAGAGGAGCAATGACTCCTGCCTACAAAGAGAATACAGCAGTGCCTTTTATCACAGTCTGGAGGGCAGAGAAGTATCCAAACAAGGACTTGAAAGAGGTTGCTGGCAATAAAAAAGAGGTGAGGAGAGGAATTGGAAGAGAATTTCCTCCAGAGAAGAAAGTCAGCCGAGTCTGAGGTCCTCTGCTTAACCTGGCTGCAGTGAGCTTCCTATCTGCAGGTTTTCCTTCTGGGTATGAGGAAGAGATTAGGAAATAATCAGTGAGTGAGTTGTGCATGTGGTTTTCTGGGAGAGAGAGAAACAGAGAGAGAGAGAGAGCCAACCTGTCTTGTACTTCCTTGCATGGGATTTTCTTTCCTCAGACGTTTAGGGGACCAATAAAATACTACAGACACAGTTCAGCATCATTATTGCTGTGTTCCTCCAGTAAATCCTTGGGTCATTCAGAAGGTCTAATCCACTCTCTTTTTTATTTTAGGCTTTAGGGATTGTCAGAATTTCATCCTTAGAAGCTGACCAGTCTTGTGAAATAAACATTGTTGGGTATTTACTTGCACTTTCATTCATAATGCAAAGGATTAAAACTTTGTCAATAATGTGGGTGGGTTATTTTTAACTCTCTTTTAAGTACAACTCAGCATTTCCTATGAAACGTGCTAGGCTTACAGGAAGCAAATATTTGTGTCTGTTATGTATGTGAGTATTGAGAAGCAGTTCAAAATGCTCAGCTGGTTTACTTTGTGAAGAAGAAAGCCTCTGATTTGATATTTCAGAATCATAGAATCACTCAGGGTTGGAAGAGACCACAAGGATCATCTAGTTCCAACCCCCTGCCATGGGCAGGGTCACCCCATACTAGATCAGGCTGGCCAGAGCCTCATCCAGCCTGGGCTTAAACACCTCTCCTTGTGGTCCCTTCCAACCCTGACTGATACTATGATACCTCCAGGGATGGGACCTCAACCACCTCCCTGGACAATCCATTCCAGGGCTTCACCACTCTCACGGTGAAGAACTTCCTCCTCATGTCCAGTCTGAATCTCCCCACCTCCAGCTTCATTCCAGAAGAGGCTGAGGGAGCTGGGGTTGTTTAGTCTGGAGGAGAGGAGGCTCAGGGGAGACCTCATTGCTCTCTACAACTACCTGAAGGGAGGCTGTAGCCAGGAGGGGGTTGGTCTCTTCTGCCAGGCAACCAGCACCAGAACAAGAGGACACGGTCTCAAGCTGCACCAGGGGAAGTTTAGGCTTGAGGTGAGGAGAAAGTTCTTCAATGAGATAGTTGTAAGCCATTGGAATAGGCTGCTCAGGGATTTGGTGGGGTAGCTGTCCCTGGAGGTGTTCATGAGGGGATTGGATGTGGCACTTGGTGCCATGGTCTAGTAGGTGTGAGGTGTTGGGTGATAGGTTGGACCTGATGATCTCTGAGGTCTTTTCCAACCTTATTGATTCTATGAAAATGACCTGAAATTGTGCCAGGGTAGCTTTAGGTTGGATATTGGGAATACCTTCTTTGCTGTAAGAGTGGTCAGGCATTGGAATGTGCTGCTCAGGGAGGTGGTGGAGTCACCATCCCTGGAGGTGTTCATGAAACATCTGGACATGGCACTTTGGGACAAGCTTTCAGGGCCATGGAGGTCTTAGGCTGTCAATTGGATCTGATGATCCTGGAGGTCTTTTCCAACTGAAATACTTTTATGATTCTATGAGTGCTTGGAAGGCTGGGGCTATAAATCTACATAGTTATGTTTGTATCTGTGTCTGGGGCTATATTATTTATACATTTTAATAAAATATATAATGAATATCACTACAACAGCAGAATCCAGTAAGAACTCCTGATGCAACTGGTAAAGAGGTGTTAATGTAGCACATAGAGACACATTCCCCAAAGATTAAGGGTCTTTAATCTGTTCTTGAAGTACTCTCAAGTTTCAGAGAGGGCTTCATGACTAGGTTGATCTCTAGTTCATGTTATTGATGACTTAATTGGAACATAGATAGCAGCTCTTCATCTTTACACCTTGGTCACTCTATGTTGCAAAACAGTTTCAGAAACACAGCCCTTAAAAACAGGGGAGAAATAGCAGTATAGGTTCAATTGATAGGTAATGCTTGGGCTTGATGGTCTTAAATGTCTTTTCCAACTGAAATGGTTCAATGATTCTGTGATTCTAAACAGCAGTGTTGGTTCAGCTGTGTGCAGCAGCTATAGAAGTCTCTTGTAGTCTATGCCAGCAGCCCTCTCCACACAAGCTGCCGGGGGAAATGGCATCAGATAATGGATGAAGAACTATGGCATGAGGCTTTATGATTCCCATAAATCTGCAAACAGAAAGGCTCCCTAGCAGTGGCACAGCATTTTTCAGCTGTGCTTCTGAAGTGTCCTAAATGGGTCAACAATTGTCCATGTTTTGGCACTGCAGGGAGATTTGACTAGATGAGCTTTGGAGGTCTTTTCCGACCCAAACCATTCTATGATTGACCCAGCATCTCCAGGGGGGTTGGACTAGATGAGCTTTGGAGGTCTTTTCCAACCCAAACCATTCTATGATTGACCCAGCATCACCAGGGGGGTTGGACTAGATGAGCTTTGGAGGTCTTTACATACCCAAACCATTCTATGATTGACCCAGCATCACCAGGGGGGTTGGACTAGATGAGCATTAGAAGTCTTTACATACCCAAACCATTCTGTGGTTGACCCAGCATCACCAGGGGGGTTGGACTAGATGAGTATTGGAGGTGTTTACAGACCCAAACCATTCTGTGGTTGACCCAGCATCACCAGGGGGTTGGACTAGATGAGCTTTGGAGGTCTTTACAGACCCAAACCATTCAATGGTTGACCCAACAGCACCATGCCCATAACCCCATGTCCCAGAGTGCCATGTTTGAATGTTTTTGATTACCCCTGGGGATGGTGACTCCACCACCTCCCTGAGCAGCCTGTTCCAATGCTTTAGCATCTTTTGAGGATTAGTCTGCTATATTTGTCTGTCTTTTAGCACAGAACCCAGAGCTCTGGCTCACTGAAGTGCATAAATAGTATTTCCCATTGTTGCTAACAGTGTAATTTAATTACTGTAATGGATTGTTTCTGCATTTTTCAGTGCTAGGCTTCTTATTTGTTATGTTTAAGCATGTATTTAAGAGAAGGAAACAAATATTTGTAATTTATTAAGCTTTAGGCCTGAAAACCCTTTGTAAGTAAATGCAAGTAGGCATAAAAGACTGCAGTAGATACATAAAAAAACCCAACAAAACCCAACCAAACAAAAAGCCCCACCAAAACACCAAAAAGGAGTCACATACATTCACATCATACAGGGGAAAAAGGACCTGGAGGTCCTTGTCCATGGAAGGTTCACCACAAACCAGCAATGTGCTCTTGTGGCCAAGAAAGCCAATGCCATTCTGGGGTGGATTAGAAGGGGGTGGTTAGTAGATCAAGAGAGGTTCTCCTCCCTCTCTGCTCTGCCCTGGTGAGGCCATATCTAGAATAGTGTGTCCAGTTCTGGGACCCTCAGTTCAAGAAGGACCTCAAGGAACTGCTTGAGAGAGTCCAGCGCAGAGCCATAAAAATGGTGAAGAGAATGGTACATCTTCCTTACGGGGAGAGCCTGAGGGAGCTGAGGGCTCTGTAGCTTGGAGAGGAGGAGCCTGAGGGGTGACCTCCTTCATGTTGATAAAGTTGTAAAGGGTGAGTCCCGAGAGGATGGAGCCAGGCTCTGCTGGGTGATGCCCAATGCCAGCTCAAGGGACACTGGTGGAAGTTGAGGCATAGGAAGTTCAATGGAAACACAAGGGAAAGTATTTTCCCTGTGAAGGTGACAGAGCCCTGGAACAGGCTGCCCCGGGGGGGTGTGGAGTCTCCCTTTCTGGTAAAACCTGCTTTGATGCATTCCTGTCTGATCTGCTCTAGGTGATCTTCCTCTGGCAGGGGGGTTGGACTGGATGATCTTTTGAGATCCCTTCTGTGTAGAATAGCATAGCATAGCATAGAATAGACCAGGTTGGAAGAGACCTTCGAGATCATCATGTCCAACCTATCATCCAACCCACCTAACCAACTACCATGCAACCAAGCAGTTGCTGAGCTGATTTGACCTGCAGTGATTCCTCACTTGCATCAGGGCTATAGAAAGTCTACCAGCAGAGTAAAGAAGATTAAGCAGGTGATGACTCATTCAATTTTGTAACAGTATTTCTTATCAAAAGCCTGGTTTTATCTGTACTTTGGACAAAACTTCATCTCTTCTTCTCTGTTTACTCTCCAAAAGTTGCAGATACAGTTGTAAGCAACTAAATGCATACCATTATAGGCTCCAAGGAGACCTCATTGTGGCCTTCCAGTATCTGAAGTGGGCTATGAGAAAGCTGGGGAGGGACTTTTTAGGGTGTCAGGAGTGATAGGACTGGGGGGAATGGAGCAAAACTAGAAGTGAGTATATTCAGATTGGATGTTAGGCAGAAGTTGTTCCCCATGAGGGTTGTGAGACACTGGCACAGGTTGCCCAGGGAGGTGGTGGCGGCCTCATGCCTCGAGGTTTTTGCAGCCAGGCTGGATGTGGCTGTGAGCAACCTGCTCTAAGGTGAGGTGTCCCTGGCCATGGCAGGGGGTTGGAACTGGCTGATCCTTGAGGTCCCTTCCAGCCCTGACAGTTCTGTGATTCTGTGGTATGGGGGAAATGCTTTCCTGATTTTTTTGTATCCTTCAGCCATCATTCACATCCCCAGTGTGTGTGTGTGTGTAACAGGACTATGCACTCACATCTGTGAGAACAGAGGGTTTGTAAGTTGTTCTATAAAATACGAAGAGAAACTGAAAGCAAGGCCTCTTTCTTCTTGGGTAGATGATAGAAACCATTAGGTTTGCAGCTTCTTTCATCTCTTTCCCTCTCTCAGGAAGCATTTCAATATTAGATGAAAGGTTCAGTTAGTTCACCAAAAGTCCTTGTCTCAGCATTTCCCACAGCATCTTGGTGAAACCTTGGTCTGCTTGGTTTGGGCTGTGGGTTCAGGCTGGACGTAGCAGGGCAGGCTGTTTGAACCCGATTCTCTTGCCTCCTGCACCACTCATGGTCTGGGGCTTTGCAGCTGAAGGGCATTGTTGCAGGTGAAACAGAGGGCATGCATGGAGAAAAGGCTGGTGTAAGCTCCTCCTCTCTCCTCTTGTTTCCCTACTGGTTTACACTCATCCCCCTGAACATGCTGCTTTCTTCATCCATTTGGCTCCCACCCTTGCTGTAAAGCTACCTTAGGTGTCTTCACTAGGTATGGAACAGCCAGGTGCAATAAAGTCCAGCACTAGGACCTCACCCTCCTTTGAAGCTAAATATAATCCTAATAGGTACAATGTATAGAATCATAGAATCAATAAGGTTGGAAAAGACCTCAAAGATCGTCAAGTCCAACCTGTCACCCAACACCTCATGACTACTAAACCATGGCACCAAGGGCCACGTTCAATCCCCTCTTGAACACCTCCAGGGATGGGGACTCCACCACCTCCCTGGGCAGTACATTCCAATGGCTAACAACTCTCTCTGGGAAGAACTTTCTCCTCACCTTGAGCCTAAACTTCCCCTGGTACAGCTTGAGACTGTGTCCTCTTGTTCTGGTCCTGGCTGCCTGGGAGAAGAGACCAACCTCTGCCTGTCTACAACCTCCCTTCAGGTAGTTGTAGACAGCAATAAGGTCTCCCCTGAGCCTCCTCTTCTCCAGGCTAAGCAACCCCAGCTCCTTCATCCTCTCCTCATAGGGCTTGTGTTCCAAACCCCTCACCAACTTTGTTGCCCTCCTCTGGACACATTCCAACAAGTCAACATCTTTCCTAAACTGAGGGGCCCAGAACTGGACACAGGACTCGAGGTGTCGAGGTGTCCTGTCACTGGGCACCACTGAAAAGAGCCCAGCCTTGTCCTCATGTCCTCTACCCTGTAGATGTTTATATGTGTTGGGAGTGGCGAGGGAAGACAGCAGCAGTCAATATGATTGATAAGCAGGCTTCAACTTTATTGGCCGGATACACAGCTTATAAAGCATCTCAGCTAAACATGCATAAATGTCATTATTCTATTGGTCTCTGGCTGAAGGCCACATTATAGTATCCAGCCTACTTGCAATTAGGTCTGTGTACAACCTCAGAAAACTCCCTTCTAACTAACTCTTCCTTTCCCATCCTGTTATCTTACAAACACAGCTGCAAGAACAGCTAAAGGCCACAGTGACCTTGCAGCATCAGCACGTCAGCTAACTGTGGGCAGTAAACAACAAGATGGAGTGTGGCCTACACATTCTGTTCAAGTAGCTGTTCCACAGAATCGTGTGCCTCAGATTTAAGCCATTCTCCAACATATATGCAGTTTTAAGATCCCCCTCTCAGTCTTCTCTTCTCCAGGCTGAGGAGCCCCTGGTCTTTCAGCCTCTCCTTGTACAAGAGATGTTCCAATCCCCCCATCATCTTTGTGGCCTTCATTGGCTCTTTCTAGTAGTTCCTTGTCCTCCTTGAACTGGGGAGCCCAGAAGCAGACACAATACTCCAGGTGTGGGCTCACCAGGGCACAGCAGAGGGGGAGGACAACATCCCTTGACCTGTTGGCCACACTCTTAATGCTCCCAAGGAGACAGTTAGTCCTCTTGGCCATGAGAGCACATTGCTGGCCTATGGTGAGCTTGCTGTCCACCAGCACTCCCAGCTCCTTCTCTGCTTTCAGGCCAGCCCCTCACCTGTACTGGTGCAGGGGGTTATTCCTCCCCAGGTGGAGGACTCTACACTTGCTTTTAAAATGCTTATCCAGTGATTGCAAGGGTAAAATACTTTCATGTGTTTCCATCATTGCTGATGTGCTGCAGCCATGGCCACAGCTCATTTTTCAGTGTTGTTAAGTAACTCAAGCTGTGTGCTGGAGTCTGCATGGCCTGGAGCACAGCTGATCAACAGGTGCCTATCTACCATGAGCATATGTGGGGGTAATTCAGGTTAATGGCCAGGGAACATAAATCAGGAGTCACCTATTGTGTTTTAGTGCCTAGAAGATTAGGCAGTTGTGGATAATGAGTGAATTATATCTGTCCTACAACTTAAGTTTCACCTTTGCTTTTTATTTCCTTGACACTTTGCCTTTCTGCTGCCTCTGGGCTCCCAGGGGAGCTCTTGGCACGTGATGACTTTGTGGCTTCCACTGTGTCATCAGCAAGTTGCTGGTCACCACTCTGATGTTTTCTTATGGAAAACTGAAATAACTTCAGTTATGTGTGCTTCAACTGGTGCGAGCTGCAGTTTAAGATGTTGAGTTGCTGGAGCGTGGCCAGACAAGGATCTGGAGAGCAGACCTGGTGAGGAGCAGCCGAGGGAACTGGGGCTGTTTAGTCTGGAGGAGAGGAGGCTGAGCAATAGAGATGTATAGATCTCATTGCTCTCTACAACTTCCTGAAAGGGGGTTGGAGTCAGGTGGGGGTTGGAGTCAGGTGGGGGTTGGAGTCAGGTGGGGGTTGGTCTCTTCTCCCTACTATCAGGTGATGGCCTGAAATTGTGACAGGGGAGGTTTAGGTTGCAGATGAGGAAAAATATCTTTGCTGCAAGAGTGGTCAGGCATTGGAACAGGCTGCCCAGGGAGGTGGTGGAGTCACTGTCCCTGGAGGTGTTCAGGAAACATGAGGCCATGGCACTTTGGGGCATGGTTAAACAGCCCTGGTGATGATCTCAGAGGTCTTTTCCAATGGAAACAATTCTGTGTTTCTTAAGGTCTTTGCTCTTTTTGTTTTTCTCATGTAGGGAATAGTGAAGTGAAGCACATTGTGGACACATTTCTGAGCTGATATTCCTGGCTTCTCTGACATCTATCAGGGGTTGTTTGTCTTTTATCTTGGCCTTGGAGGTGTTGTCATATCTCTGTGTGAGAAGGAAGGGAAAAGGAAAAATAGCAGGATGGGTAAAAGGGATTTTCTGCAGAGAATGTTGGCACTGACAAATGGACACCACTTGAACTGCACACTGCCAGTTTTGCCTCTTGTCCTTTGTTGTCACCAGTGTACACTGAGGGTGTCCAGGAGAATGAACTGCATTTTCCTGTTGTTAACTGCTTGGTTAGCATATGAGGGCAGACTCACTCAGTCTTCCTTGCGCAGGCTGCGGCACGTAAAGGAGTGAGTGGAGCTGGCAGAGGTATTTTAAGTGGAGAGGAGTCAAGGAGAGAAACAGCAAAGGGAGGATGTTCCTGCTCTGCAGATGCTTCTCATTTTCTTGCACTGGTGCCCACAGATATTAAAACCAACATCAAAGAGAGAAAGAAATGAAGTGTGTGTGCCTCCATCTATGCTTGTTCGACAGCCAAGGATGACTGTAGTGAAACCATTCAAAGTTATTTGTTTTGTGATTTGGTGTGAAATAGAAGATAATTTGCTAGATGAAGGTGGCATTACTTGCTGTGAAATCACTGTTTCAATTGTGAAACATTTATAGCAGACTAAAGGAGTAGTCTGAGGCATCAGATTTTGAAGTGAGAGAAGGAAAAACCTTTTCACTGTGAGGGTGGCAGAGCATTGGAATGGGCTGCCCAGAGAGGTTGTGGAGTTTGCTTCTCTGGAGACATTCAAAACCCACCTGGATGTATTCCTGTGTGACCTTCTGTAGGTGATCCTGTTCTGGCAGGAGGGTTGGACTTGATGAGCTTTCAAGGTCCATTCCAACCCCTATAATTCTGCTGAAATAGCAGACCTCCCCTATTCCAGCTTCAATCCATTCCCCCTCACCCTGTCACTACAAGCTCTTGTAAAAAGTCCCTCCCCAGTTTTCTTCTAGAATAGAGTAGAATGGCATGGCATGGAATGGAATGGCATGGAATGGAATGGCATGGCATAGAATGGCATGGAATGGCATGGCATGGAATAGCATGGCATGGAATAGCATAGCATAGAATAGCATAGCATAGAATAGAATAGCATAGAATAGAATAGCATAGAATAGAATAGAATAGAATAGGTTGGAAGAGACCTTCAAGATCATTGAGTCCAACCTATTGTCCAACACCATCTAATCAACTAAACCATGGCACCAAGCACCCTATCAAGTCTCCTCCTAAACACCTCCAGTGATGGTGACTCCACCAGCCCCTTCAGGTACTGGAAGGCTGCTTTAAGGTCTCCGTGGAACCTTTTCTTCTCCAGGCTGAGCAGCCCCAACTCTCTCAGCCTGTCCCTGTAGAGTAGATGCTCCAGCCCTCTGATCATCTTCATGGCCTCCTCTGGACCCACTCTAACAGTCCAACCTGTATAATAAGAACCTTTCAAGGGGGCTGTAGGTGTGATTACTGGTAGGACAAGGTCTAAATGCATTATGTTTCACAAATAGTCTAATATATCAAAACACAAGATATCAGTAAACCAGAGAAGGAAAAACTCCACATGACAAAGCCTGTAGCAGAATTCAGTAAGCAGGATTATTAAGGTAATAGTCTGAATTTCTATCTTGGTGCTTTCAAAAGGAACAGCTAGTGAGTCACCCTTTGGACAAACTCTCTTGGCTCTGAAGATAGATCATTAAGAGCAAATTTCCTGTTTGTGCATCTCAAAAAGCCAAAGAATTAAATCATTTACATCAGGACAGGAATATCTTTAACATCACAGGCCAGGAACTGCTAACTTTGTTGACAGGCTACGATAGATCCCTCAGGAGTACTAGAGCATTGGGTCCATGGATGGTGAAGTAGTTCCTGTCCAAGGAGTGCAGTTGAATCATAGAATCAGAATCAACCAGGCTGGAAAAGACCTCAGTGATCATCAAGTCCAGCCTATTACCTAATCTCTAACACCTCCTGACAACTAAACCATGGCCACATCCAATCCTTTTGTGAACACCTCCAGGGATGGTGACTCCACCACCTCCCTGGGCAGCACATTCCAATGGCTAACAACTCTCTCTGTGAAGAACTTTCTCCTCACCTTGAGCCTAAACCTCCCCAGCACAGCTTGAGCCTGTGTCCTCTTGTTCTGGTGCTGGTTGCCTGGGAGAAGAGACCAACCCCCTCCTTGCCACAACCTCCCTTCAGGTAGTTGTAAAGAGCAATAAGGTCTGCCCTGAGCCTCCTCTTCTCCAGGCTAAGCAACCCCAGCTCCCTCAGCCTCTCCTCACAGGGCTTGTGGTTGCAGCTTGCATAGGGCTTGTGCTTGGGCAGCTTCCTGGGCCAGCTGCTCAGGCTCTGCCCCTTTGGCTGTTTGCTAATGTCCTGCTTTGCTGATCCTTCTGCAGCCTGTGTTTTAGGTACCCTAAATGATGTCAACCATTATTTGCTCCTCAGATCTATTAGATTACTGGCATTCAAATTATGAAGGGAATTCCTCTGCAAATCATGGCCTCCACTTTTGAACTAAATTGAAAGTGCTGAAGTGCCTGTGTAAAAACAACCTTGGCAGGGGGGAAAAGTGCCAGTTGTATTGAAATAGAGAATCACTTGAATTTATTTCCCCAAACACAGTTGACTTTGTGGATATTTCCTCCAACCACAACCCACTTAAAAGGAAGAGAAACTTTATTTATGGGAATGTAGGTCAGTCAGCAGCACCCCCCCCCTTTTTTTTTTTTAATCCAGAAAGGCCTCTTATTTGACAATCTCTGTATAATAAATAACTAATGATTGCATGTGGACAAAACAAGCTAAACACATTATAAAAGCCTGGAGGAAAATCAGTTAGCCTAGATCCAGTCAGTGCCTCTGATTCACTTTGAGGTAGTCTCTGGAGCCTCTGCTGAAAAAAAAAAACAAAAGAAAAGGAAAAAAAGAGACACAGAGAGAGGATCACACAGGATGTCAGGGGTTGGAAGGGACCTCTGGAGATCACCGACCCCTGCCAGAGCAGGACCATAGAATCTGGTGCAGGTCACACAGGAACACATCCAGATGGGTCTTGAAAGTCACCAGAGAAGGAGACTCCACAACCTCTTTGGGCAGCCTGTTCCAGTGTTCTGTGACCCTCACAGTGAAGAAGTTGCTCCTCATGTTGAGGTGGAACCTCCTGTGCTGTAGTTTATATCAGTTGCCCCTTGTCCTATCCCAGGGTGCAGGTTAGCAGAGCCTGTCCCCTCCCTCTTGACCCCCAGCCCTCAGATATTTATAAACTTTTATTCAATCCCCTCTCAGTCTTCTCTTCTCCAGACTAAACAGCCTTAGGGCTCTCAGCCTCTCTTCACAGGGCAGTGCTCCAGTGCCCTTGTAGCCCTCTGTTGGACTCTCTTGAGTAGATCCATGTCCCTCTTGAACTGGGGATCCCAGAACTGGATGCACTATTCCAGGTGAGGTCTCACCGGGGTGGAGTAGAGGGGGAGGAGAACCTCCCTCAATCTGCTGGACACACTCCTCTTAATGCACCCCAGGATCCCATTAACCTTCTTGGCCACAAGGACACATTGCTGACCCTTGGATTGTTTGTTATCCACCTGGACTCCCATGTTATCTGGCACACCTGCAGCATCTTCCCTTGGCTCCCAGGCTTGCAGCCAGCCATCTCCATTGTGTCATAGAACGGTGAGGGTTGGAAGGGACCTCTGGAGGTGATGTGCAACTATAATAGATGATAATCTATGATCATGAGTCTGATAGAACCCTTTTCAAGGCATGACATCGAAGCAGCTCTAGTGCTAGCCCATTTGAAATGTTTGATGCACGTCATAAATCACCACTAAAGAAATGAGTGAGTTCTCTTTTCCTCCCTTGAACTTAGATGAAACAATTGCTGCATTCCCTTGCATGCCAGCCAAGGCTTTCCCAAGGTCTTGTAGACCGTAAGTAAATGGATCCATGGCTGAGAAGGTGCCTTGGGGCTAAATGCTCATGTGATGAGAAATCTGAGCAAGGAACAAAGCAGCCTGTCAGAAAGAGTGCTTCTTGTTGGATGTTGATGCTTGAAGGCTGGGAGGGATGGGTTGCCTGAGGAATGATAAAAATGATGGTGTTTACAAGGAGGCACGTTAGGCTGTGTCAAATGGCTGCATATTTCAGTGCAGGCAGTTGCACTGAGGCAGCTCTAAGGTTACACAGTTAAAAATGATAGCAGCCAATTCAAGGAGGATTGCGGTTTGGTGTCCCACAGCAAAATTGGGTCAGGTTCCCTGTGTGCCTGTTTCATGGCCCTGTGTGTGTGTTCAGCAGTCCAAATACCAGCCCAACCTCCCCTGCATCAGGGTACAGGCAAGAGGCAGAGCAGGAGTGTGTGATTACACAGGAGCACAGAGGAGATAAAGCTGCTTCAGGAAAGTTTCCCGGTGTAACAGTTAAACCCTGAATGTTCTGTAACTCCATTAACATAGCTTTAGCTTGTCTACCACCCTTCTTCTAAAACAAAAGAAAGCAATTGGTACTTCTCAGGAGCAAGGGGATTACTTTTTGTAAGTAGCAAGTGGTTATTTCTGGACAGTGTTCAACCATTTGAGGTCTCTTCCAACCTTGGTGATTCTGTGATTACTGCTCCACAGCTGCTGATGGCACTGAAGCAGTGTTCTCCTACCCACCCAGATGAGTGGTTGCACTCTGAATTCATCTCATGGTAGAGTCTCTCAAAATGTAACTTAGGGGCTGAACTTGCATTCCTTGTGCTTGAGTCCCTTTTTCTGATGACAAAGGTGGAAGGAGAACCCATGTCTGCCTCTGGCTTTGCTTTCCAGGCTGGGAAGAGCAGTGCAGACTGAACTCTGGGCTTCCCTTGGAGCTCACTGGCCTTTGCAGCATGGAAAGGTTCAGCTTCTACTGCTGAAACTTTTATGGAACAGGAGTCCAGTTTTAACTGGGTCATGTATTCAAGAGCTCCAAACTGGAGAATGATCTGTTCTGGTCTTTGAAATGTCTGGAAAAATCTCCTGCTGACTCTGCAGAGACCTGTATGCCCTAACTTGTACTAGGATCTCCCTCCATCTCTTGTGTACACCTCTGCCTTGATTTATCTTGTGCCCCAAAGCCACCATTTCCCCCTCAAAAAAAAAATTAATAATCCTGTCTTTTTGCTGTTCATTTTTAAACCATTTGGCCATTTAAATCAGATATTTCAGGTTCTGCAAGGGCCTCTGAAGAACTTCTTTGAGTTTCTGTGTTTAGGATGAGTAAAGGAGGGGGTTAAAATGTGATGCTGAGCGGCACCAGACTTGGTAGAGTTAGAGAATGGTTGGGCTGGGTGATCTTAAAAGGGCTTTTCCAACCCAAATGATTCCATGATACTAAAGAGCCTCTCTGAAACCTGTGCTCCATGGATGAACATCAATGGCCCCATCCTCTTTAATATCTTCATTGATGATCTGGATGAGGGCATTGAGTCAGTCATCAGCAAATTTGCAGATGACACCAAGTTTGGAGCAGATGTTGATCTGTTAGAGGGTGGCAGGGCTCTGCAGAGGGACCTCGACCGACTGGACAGATGGGCAGAGTCCAACAGGATGGCATTCAACAAGTCCAAGTGCCGGGTGCTGCACTTTGGCCACAACAACCCCATGCAGAGCTACAGGCTGGGGTCAGAGTGGCTGGAGAGCTGCCAAACAGAGAGGGACCTGGGGGTGCTGATTGACAGCCACCTAAACATGAGCCAGCAGTGTGCCCAGGTGGCCAAGAAGGCCAATGGCATCCTGGATTGTATCAAGAATAGTGTGGCCAGCAGGAGCAGGGAAGTCATTGAGCCCCTGGACTCTGCTTTGGTTAGGCCACACCTTGAGTCCTGTGTCCAGTTCTGGGCCCCTCAGTTTAAGAAGGACATCGAGACTCTTGAGCATGTCCAGAGAAGGGCAACAAGGCTGGGGAGAGGCCTCGAGCACAGCCCTGTGAGGAGTGGCTGAGGGAGCTGGGGTTGTTTAGCCTGGAGAAGAGGAGGCTCAGGGGAGACCTTCTTGCTCTCTACAACTACCAGAAGGGAGGTTGTAGCCAGGAGGGAGTTGGTCTCTTCTCCCCGGCAACCAGCACCAGAACAAGAGGACACAGTCTCAAGCTGCATCAGGGGAAGTTTAGGCTGGAGGTGAGGAGAAAGTTCTTCACTGAGAGAGTTGTTATCCATTGAGATGTGCTGCCCAGGGAGGAGGTGGAGTCACCATCCCTGGAGGTGTTCAAGAAGGGATTGGATGTGGCATTTGGTGCCATGGTTTAGTCATGAGGTCTGTGGTGACAGGTTGGACTTGATGATCTTTGAGGTCTCTTCCAGCCTTGGTGATTCTGTGAACCACAGGCTGTTGGTGCTATGCAAGTAATTTTCTCTATATTTGCTAGGCCAACAAACACTTCCAAGTCCTATGAAGCTTTCCTCAAAAGTCTTTGTATTGCTGAGACATGATGAGTCTTCTGAGTTATACAAACTATTGAAACTGTAAATAAATAACACTTTAAAAAGTTTGGTTTTAATTGTTTGAGCAGGCTTTGGTGGCTGTTTGCTGTGCTGAGAGGTGGGGATGTTTTGCTCCCATCTGAAGGTTTTTAGAAGCAGTCTAGAAATGGTTCTTTTTCTACTCAGGTGTGGCACCTCCAACATAAATCATGTGTGTCTGTCAGTGGAATTGTTTGGCAGGGCTTGCTTTTGGTGAGACGAGGAATGAGAAGCTTGAAGGTTTTATGCCAGAAAGCTGTCTGCTGAGATGAAGCCATGGGTGGGTATGTTACAGCTGGTTATGCATCTTTGATAAAGAAACCTTTGTGCTGGTCTGGGCTAGACAGCTCTAAGCAAACACTCCTGGATGTTTTGAGAAGCAGTCCTGCTCAGAACCTCCTTTTTTTCCCCTTCCCTGCAAGGTTACTTTGAACCCAGATACTAACCACATGTCTGCCTTCCATCCCCAGCCATGTTGGGGAGGAGGACAGCTGGGGATCACAGAATATTAGGAGCTGGAAAGGACCTCAAAAGATCATCCAGTCCAAACCCCTTGCCAGAGCAGGATCACCTAGAGCAGACAACACAGTAAGACACACAGGCAGATTTGAATATCTCCAGAGAGGGAGACTCCACTACCCCCCTGGGCAGCCTGTTCCAGGGCTCTGTCACCCTCACAGGGAAAAAAAAATTCCTCTTGTTTCCGTGGAACTTCCTATGCCTCAACTTTCACCAGTGCCCCTTGTGCTGTCATTGGGCATCACCCAGCAGAGCCTGGCTCCTGGCACTCACCCTGCACATCTTTATAAACATGAGTGAGGTCACCCCTCAGGCTCCTCTTACCCAAGCTCAAGACCCCCAGCTCCCTCAGTCTCTCCCCATAAGGATCACTGGGTGGCTTCTCTCTTGGCACTGACATGTTTCTTTTGGATGATCACTTTTACCTGAAGGGTGCAAAAGTGCAGATACACAAACTCAGAGAGCTGGGTAAAATGGCAGGTTTAATGTTCATTTAGCTGAGAAACAAGGAGGTGAAGTTTAACTTCTCTAGAGACTCAGGTTTATAGAACTGCAGACAATATTACTCAGTGAAAAGCAACTGCTTCTACAGCAGGATCATTTTCTGATAATATGAAGAGGTTTCTAGCATGGCTTGAAATTAAGAGCTAATTTAATCATTCCTTCTTTGTGGCCTATAGCTGAAATGTAGTTTAATTTCAATGACAAACTTCAAACTCCTGCTTTATCCAAGGCATCTTCAATTAAATGGAGCCTTGAGTGAATAGGAAGAAAAGAAACACAGGTGCTTGTCTTCACCCCACTGGTTAATAGATTCTTCTGGAAGGTTGATAGATAGAAGCAGGCTTTTCCCTGGGTTCTCTGTGGAAAGAGACAAAGTGCTGTGGCTGACAATAGAAGACTTTACAGATTGTCATTTCTCTCTCTCTTACCTGTCTTTATGCAGATTTGTATGCCCAAATTGCTTAGGAGATAAGCCTTATTTCTCCCATGAATAGATACATTTCATCACTTATGTCAGTTCTGGCCTTTAATGTCAATATTCTCCCTCTTATACTAAGATTTATTTAGTGCCCTTGGTCTTTGTGTTGTGAATCTGGGTTCTGCTTTAATTGTGTATGTAGAGAGAGTCTCCTGAAAAGTAGCAGGGTAACATCTGGGATTTGCTTTGAGCCCTTATCCTTTGCTGTAATGCACAGATCTGGGTTTTGCTCAACACAATGCAGCAAGGCCAAGCACTGTGTTTTGTCAGAGTCAGTGGGGATTGTTGATCTGCTGCCTGGGGTTGTTCTGGAGGAACCTTTTCATGGATTGTTTCCCCTATCACCAAGTGATACACAGTTGGGGTTCCAAGCCAAACATGGAGTTTTGTTCCTGAGGAGCTGTGAGTGATGAGAGCTCCTAGGTGTACTTGAAGACCACAGTTTCCCTCCCATCAGTGGTGCTGGTGATGCTGTCAGGATGGCAGGAAAGCTGCTGCATTTCATTGCAGGGCACATTACTCTTCATCCAGTGAACTCACTGGCTGCTCCCAGGTGCTCCTGGGAGAAGCATTATGTGGCTTTACTTTTGGTAGTAGTAGGTGGTGACCTCTTTTTTGTTATGTCTGGCTTCATGAAGCTATGGAGCATAATGCTGTTCAGTGCCACACACTGACCAGAGACCCTCTGCAGGTCTGGCAAGAAGCAGGTGGTAGTTATGGGCCTTTCCTTCCAAATGAGAGGCTGCTGCCCAGCTTTGGAGGATCTCCTGCATTCAGAATTAGACCTTAGTAACTGGGGAGCTGCTGGAGAAGCTCTCTAATACTGGTGGTGAGTTGGTTGGTGGGTGCTAGGATGTGCTGAAAGCTCTCTATCAGTGTGGTCGTCTCCCTAGCTGACACTGAGAACAAACATAACATGAAGGTGTCTTGATTATGACCTCTGGCCCTCCACAGAATCACCAAGGTTGGAAGAGACCTCAAAGATCATCAAGTCCAACCTGTCACCACAGACCTCATGACTAGACCATGGCACCAAGTGCCACGTCCAATCCCCTCTTGAACACCTCCAGGGATGGTGACTCCACCACCTCCCTGGGCAGCACATTCCAATGGCGAATGACTCTCTCAGTGAAGAACTTTCTCCTCACCTCCAGCCTAAACTTCCCCTGGCTCTTCCCTCTCCAAAGACCAGAAACATGAATTGCTGCAACAGAAGCTACTGGAAATTGATAGCTGCAGTGATGCAGCTGTCAAAATCATGAGGAAGTGGCCTCAGGTTGCACCAGGGGAGGTTTAGGTCAGAGATTAGAAGCAACTTCATCTCTGAAAGGGTTCTCAACTACTGAACAGGCTCCCCAGGGAGGTGGTTTAATGCCCATCCCTGGGGGCATTGACAAGAGGCAGAGATGTGGCGCTGGGGTCTTGGTTTGGTCAAGTTAGAGTATGGTGGGACTCAGTTTTCCAACTGAACCAATTCTATGATTCAGTGAAATGCAGAGAAGCCTGTTGGGGGGGGTCAGAAATGAGGCTAGCTGGTGGGGAGACGATCCTCTGGCTTTTACAGGTTTGACTTCTCTCATGGGGGGAATGCAGAGGAGGGTGGGTTCTCCTGAATGTCACTTCATGAATGCAGTGATTGAAATGCTTACACTGGAAGTGAGATTCTGGTGAAATGCTTTACTTTTCCTGTGAGAATTTCAACCCCCTCATCTAAATGAAGTGCTTCAGTAATTAAGTGATTGGGGTACTCGGAAATCAGCGGAAGAGCCTTCCTGTGCCATTCCCTGCCGCCAGGACTGCCTCTGGATTTTACATTCAATAGTTCTCAGAGCACAAGTCCATTCCTTTACCTCACTTCAGGTTCATGAAACTTAGAATCCAGACCAGTCACTCCGTGAGATGTTTCTAATCTGAGCTAGAAACATTGCCGTACGCTGCTCATCTGCAGAGGAATGCTGCTCACATCCCCATTGCACTGGGGCTTCCGGCACCTGGGGTGTTTCTCACAGCTCTGCTTCTCTCTTTTGTTTGGGCTGACAAAGGAGGAAGGTGAGCATAGGATTCTATGAAGTCCTAGAACTCTATAAAATTGTCAGGGTTGGAAGGGACCTCAAGGATCCTCCAGTTCCAAACCCCCTGCCATGGCCAGGGACACCTCACACTAGGTCACGTTGCTCAGAGCCACATCCAGCCTGGCTGCAAAATCCTCCAGGGATGAAGCTTCTGCCACCTCCCTGGGCAAACTGTGCCAGTGTCTCACCACCCTCAAGGGGAACAACTTCTGCCTAACATCCAATCTGAATCTACCCTTTTCTAATTTTTTTCCATTCCCCCAGTCCTATCACTCCCTGACACCCTAAAAAGTCCCTCCCCAGCTTTCTTATAGGCCCCCTTAAGATACTTGAAGGCCACAATTAGGTCTCCTCAGAGCCTTCTCTTCTCCAGACTGAACAGCCCCAGCTTCCTCAGTCCATCCTCATAAGAGAGGTCCTCCAGCCCTCTGATCATCCTCGTGGCCCTTCTCTAGACACACTCCAGCACCTCCAGATCCTTCCTGTAACAGAGGCTCCAGAACTGGACGCAGTGCTCCAGGTGTGGTCTCACCAGAGTGGAGCAGAGGGGGAGAATCACCTCCCTGGCCCTGCTGGCTATGCTTCTCTTGATGCAGCTCAGTCTCTGGTTGGCTTTCTGGGCTGCAAGTGCACACTGCTGGCTCATGTTGAGCTTCTCCTCCACCAGCACCCCCAAGTCCTTTTCTTCAGGGCTGCTCACAAGCCAGTCCCTGCCCAGCCTATATCAGAGCCTGGGATTGCCCCGACCCAGCTGCAGGACCTTGCATTTAGTCTTGTTGAACCTCATGAGGTTATCATGGGCTCACCTCTGCAGCCTGTCAAGGTCCCTCTGGATGGATCCCTTCCCTCCAGCATGTCTGCTGCACCACACAGCTTGGTGTCATCAGCAAAGCTGCTGAGGGTGCACTCAACGCCACTGTCCCTGGTACCAACAATGTTAAACAAGGCTGGTTCCAGTGCTGATCCCTGAGGGACTCCGCTTGTCACTGGCCTCCACTTGGACATGGAAGCGCTGCTGTCCTTAGTGGGCAGGTTTGAAGCCCACAGCAATGACGAACTGTCCTTAGGGCTGGGGAGAGCATGTTTGATTGCTTCCTTGGACAGGGCTTCTCCAGCCTGCACAGTGGCTCGAGGACTTATCCCTAAAAGGCAGAAGAGTTTGGCTAGGAGAAGCAGTAAGTTCTGAGGGACGTTGCAGATGAGCATAAAAGCATTTTGACATTTTGTGTGCCTGGGTTAACAGATGGCAGATGTGAGGCAGTACACATTAATGTAGAATAAATAATGAATCTTAGAGAAAAGAATAAGAGGAAACATCTGCTGAATTGAGACATGATGGATCATTTTGACGGAGAGGAGAAGAGCAAGTTGCCATGGAGAAATTCTCAAAATGGGCAATTTGAAGAGCAAAAAACCCTGTAAAAACCCTGTTACTGCTGCTGCTGCTGCTGCTGTTGCTGCTGTTTTTTAATTTGTGTGTTCTTCATATCAGGCTTTGGAACACTCTGCCCAGGGAGATGGTGGAGTCACCATACCTGGAGGTATTTAGAAGACACGTGGATATGGTGCTGAGGGACATGGTTTAGTGCAGCTTAGCAGTAGTGGTGGGATTGTGAGCTCTAGGAAAGATTGGACTTAGAATCATAGAATCAACCAGGTTAGAAAAGACCTCAGAAATCATCAAGTCCAACCTGTTACCTAATACCTAACAGCTCCTGACAACTAAACCATGGCTCCAAGTGCCACATCCAAGCCTTTCTTGAACACCTCCAGGGACGGCGACTCCACCACCTCCCTGGGCAGCACATTCCAATGGCCAATTACTCATTCTGGGAAGAACTTTCTCCTCACATCCAGCCTAAACTTCCCCTGTCACAGCTTGAGACTGTGTCCTCTTGTTCTGGTGCTGGTTGCCTGGGAGAAGAGACCAACCCCCACCTGTCTGTGACCTCCTTCTTGGAGTTACTGGCTTCAGGTTGTGACGTGAAAGGTGGCATTGGTCCGGCTGACAGGTTGAATCCCTCATTTGGTCCTAGTGCTCTGTTTAAGTACCAGTGCTGTAGCTGGTTCTACCCAAGCTTAAGTCAAAAAGGGCCAATTTCCATGTGGCAAATCCTCTGAACCAGTAACAGAAACAGTGGTAAAGCAATTCTGGAGGTTGTTTGGTTTTGGTTTTTAATTATTTCTTCATGGTTTCTTTTATGAAAGTGAAAACACAGAGATTTAACACAATTCCTATTAACATTAACCTTGCATGTCAGCCTGGAGAGTCATAGAATGGTTTGTGTTGGAAGGGACCCCAAAGATTGTCTAGTTCCAACCCCCCTGCCATAGGCAGGGACGCCTTCCACCGGCCCAGGTTGCTCAAGGTCTCATCCATCCTGGCCTTGAGCACCTCCAGGGAGTGGACATTCACAACCTCCCTGAGCAACCTGTTCCAGGGTCTCACCACCCTCACTGGAAAGAATTTCTTCTTAATCTCCAGTCTAAACCTCCCCTGTTCCAGCTTCAATCCATTACCCCTCATCCTATCACCACAGGCTCTTGTACAAAGTCCCTCCCCAGATTCCTTGTATCCCCTTCAGGTGCTGGAAGGCTGCTCTAAGGTGGAGCTTTCTTTATACATATAAACTAATAAATGCTGCAGAACTGTGTATTGCTCTACAAATGTCAGCAGTGATGTCAATATTTACAGAATGTTATTGTGGTGTTTTGGTTTTCAGTGTTTGTCAGCAAAACACAGTCAGTGCTTACAATCTTCATGGCCAGAAGCTGTGCTTATTCATATTTGCAGATCAAATGATTGAGGAATCAGTGAGGCTGTGATATACTTATTGTGTGTGTTTTATCAACATGCACTGATGGGGATCCTGAGATTCCCATCTCAGTTTTTGTGTTTAAAAAGCCAAGTTGAATAAGGTCACATTTGCATTAGGACATCACTAATTGCTGCAGTTCCAGCACTTGGGTGCTGCTGGAAAAGGAACAGATGGAACCGTATGAGGACAGGCTGAGGGAATTTGGGCTGTTCAGTCTGGAGAAGAGAAGGCTCCAGGGAGACCTTAGAGCTACATTTCAATATTTGGAGGGGACATACAGGAAGGCTGGAAAGGGACTGTTTAGGATAGGATAGGATAGGATAGGACAGGATAGGATAGGATAGGATAGGATAGGATAGGATAGGATAGGATAGGATAGGATAGGATAGGAGAATAGAATAGAATAGAATAGAATAGAATAGAATAGAATAGAATAGAATAGAATAGAATAGAATAGAATAGACCCAGGTTGGAAGAGACCTTCGAGATCATTGTGTCCAACTTATCATCCAACTCCATCTAATCAACTAAACCATGGCACCAAGCACCCCATCAAGTCTCCTCCTAAACACCTCCAGGGATGGTGACTCCACCACCTCCCTGGGCAGCACATTCCAATGGGCAATCACTCTCTCTGTGTAGAATTTCTTCCTAACCTCCATGCTAAACCTCCCCTGGCACAGCTTGAGACTGTGTCCTCTTGTTCTGGTGCTGGTTGCCTGGGAGAAGAGACCAACCTCTGCCTGTCTACAACCTCCCTTCAGGGAGTTGTAGAGAGCAAGAAGGTCTCCCCTGAGCCTCCTCTTCTCCAGGCTGAGCAACCCCAGCTGCCTCAGCTTCTCCTCACAGGGCTGTGCTCCAGACCCCTCCCCAGCTTTGTTGCCCTTCTCTGGACACCTTCCAGCAAGTCAACATCTTTCCTAAACTGAGGGGCCCAGAACTGGACACAGGACTCAAGGTGTGGCCTAACCAGTGCTAAGTACAGGGCCTGTGGTGATAGGACTAGGTACAATGGTTTGAAACAGGAGCAGGGGAGATTTAGGTTGGACATTAGGAGGAAGTTCTGCACAATGAGGGTGGTGAAATACTGGAACAGGTTGTCCAGGGATGTCGTGGAGGCCCCATCCCTGGAGACATTCAAGGTCCAACTTGATGGGGCTCTGAGCAAGTTGATCTAGTTAGAGGTGTTCCTGCTGACTGCAGTGGGTTGGACAAGATGACTTTCAAAGGCCCCTTCAAACCCAGTGCATTCTGTGGTTCTGTGGAAGGGAGTGTTCTTGGATTATTAGGTCCAGTGTGTTGCAGTGCTGGACAGCAGCAGAGTGGCAGCGTTCACACAGTGCTCTCTTGGTGATACACCTTCCCTCAGGGGTAGGACCCAAGGACAGGCAAAACGAATGGTGTTGAGATGACCTCAGTAAGTGAAAAGAAAATGTGAAGTTGTCTGGAGAGCTGAAGGTGCCAAATTCTTCTAGGACAGAACTGTTGTCAGCAGCAATGTTGAAAAGTGCTTGTTCTGGCAGTTCTTTCCTAAAATAAGATCAGAAAGTATTTTTGAAGAAATACAAAATATCCCAACTCCCCTGCAATAATGACAGGCATCTGTATCTCACTGCTTTTGCTCTCCAGTCTCCCCTCCTGGACCAGGGAACTGAGGAAACACACTTGGGGTTCAGCAAATACATCCTTGACTTTGCACCTTTTGTTTTGTTGTTTGTGGTTTTTTTTCCCTTCTCCCTACTGCCAACTTTGTTTCTGGCTGGTTCGCTGATGCTGAGCCACAATCTGAATGTCCCAATCATCATCACAAAATTTGCAGATGACACCAAGCTGGGGGCAGGAGTTGATCTGCTGGAGGGAAGAGAGGCTTTGCAGAGGGACCTCGACAGGCTGGACAGATGGGCAGAGTCCAAGGGCAGGAGACTGAACACATCCAAGTGCCGGGTTCTGCACATTGGCCACAGCAATCCCAGGCAGTGCTACAGGCTGGGGTCAGAGTGGCTGGAGAGCAGCCAGGCAGAGAGGGACCTGGGGGTGCTGGTTGATGGGAGGCTGAACATGAGCCTGCAGTGTGCCCAGGCAGCCAAAAGGGCCAATGGCATCCTGGCCTCCATCAGGAACAGTGTGGCCAGCAGGAGCAGGGAGGTCATTCCGCCCCTGTGCACTGCACTGGTTAGGCCACACCTTGAGTACTGTGTCCAGTTCTGGGCCCCTCAGTTTAGGAAGGATGTTGACTTGTTGGAACATGTCCAGAGAAGGGCAACGAAGTTGGTGAGGGGTTTGGAACACAAGCCCTATGAGGAGAGGCTGAGGGAGCTGGGGTTGCCTAGCCTGGAGAAGAGGAGACTCAGGGGTGACCTTATTGCTCTCTACAACTACCTGAAGGTTGTAGCCAGGTGGGGGTTGGTCTCTTCCCCCAGGCAGCCAGTACCAGAACAAGAGGACACAGGCTGCACCAGGGGAGGTTTAGGCTGGATGTTAGGAAGAAATTCTATACAGAGGGAGTGATTGCCCATTGGAATGTGCTGCCCAGGGAGGTGGTGGAGTTGCCATCACTGGAAGTGTTCAGGAGGAGACTTGATGAGGTGCTTGGTGCCATGGTTTAGTTGTTTGGGTGGGTTGGATTGGTTGATAGGTTGGATGCGATGATCTTGAAGGTCTCTTCCAGCCTGGTCTGGTCTATCCTATCCTATCCTATCCTATCCTATCCTATCCTATCCTATCCTATCCTATCCTATCCTATCCTATCCTATCCTATCCTATCCTATCCTATCCTATCCTGTTCTATTCTAATCTCTCATCTCCTTTCTTGAAAGCTTAATGTGAATTAGTTTCTTCATTTGGTCACCTAATGGAGGAAGTAGCACGAGACACAAAGCTGTTCCCTGTTATCTCAGCAATTTTATGGGCCACTTGCAATTGTAGCATTTCATTCAGCACCTTGCAGAACACAGGCACCTGCTACAGAAAAAGGAATGATGTAATATGATTGGGAAAAAAAAAGAAGAATGAAAATGAGTGGTTTGTGTGGCGAAGAGGAGGCTGGAGGGAGACTGCATTGTTCTCTTCAGCTCCTGAAAAGAAGTTGGAGTGAGGTGGGAGTCAGTCCATTCTCCCTGCTGTCAGGTGATAGTGTGAGAGGAAATGTCCTCAAGTTGCACCAGGGCAAGATTAGGTTGGATATTAGGAAACATTTCTTTGCTGCAAGAGGGCTGGAGCACCTCTGCTATGGAGACAGGCTAAGGGAGTTAGAGAGGAGAAGGCTCTGAGGAGACCTTATTGTGGCCTTCCTGTATCTTAAGGGGGCTACAAGAAAGCTGCTAAGGGACTTTCTAGGATGTCAGGTAGTGATAGGACTAGGGGGAATGGATGCAAGCTAGAGGAGGGGAGATTTAAGATTAGATGTTAGGAAGAAGTTCTTCCCCATGGGGGTGGTGAGGCATTGGAGCAGGCTGCCCAGGGAGGTGATGGGCATTGAATCCATCATCAGTAAATTTGCAGATGACACCAAACTGGGGGCAGCAGTTGATTTGCTGGAGGGCAGAGAGGCTTTGCAGAGGGACCTCGACAGGCTGGACAGATGGGCAGAGTCCAACGGCATGAGATTTAACACATCCAAGTGCCGGATTCTGCACATTGGCCACAACAACCCCAGGCAGTGCTACAGGCTGGGGTCAGAGTGGCTGGAGAGTGGCCAGGCAGAGAGGGACCTGGGGGTACTGGTTGATTGTAGGCTGAACATGAGCCTGCAGTGTGCCCAGGCAGCCAAGAAGGCCAATGGCATCCTGGCTTGCATCAGGAACAGTGTGGCCAGCAGGAGCAGGGAGGTCATTCTCCCCCTGTACACTGCACTGGTTAGGCCGCACCTTGAGTCCTGCGTCCAGTTCTGGGCCCCTCAGTTTAGGAAGGATGTTGACTTGCTGGAAGGTGTCCAGAGAAGGGCAACAAAGCTGGTGAGGGGTTTGGAACACAAGCCCTATGAGGAAAGGCTGAGGGAGCTGGGGTTACTTAGCCTGGAGAAGAGGAGACTGAGGGGTGACCTTATTGCTCTCTACAACTACCTGAAGGGAGGTTGTAGCCAGGCAGAGGTTGGCCTCTTCTCCCAGGCAGCCAGCACCAGAACAAGAGGACACAGTCTCAGGCTGCGCCAGGGCAGGTTTAGGCTGGATGTTAGGAAGAAGTTCTACACGGAGAGAGTGATTGGCCATTGGAATCGGCTGCCCATGGAGGTGGTGGAGTCACCTTCACTGGAGGTGTTCAGGAGAAGACTTGATGGGGTGCTTGGCTGTATGGTCTAGTTGTTGGGTGGGTTGGATTGTTTGATAGGTTGGACGCGATGATCTTGAAGGTCTCTTCCAACCTGGTGTATTGTATTGTATTGTATTGTATTGTATTGTATTGTATTGTATTGTATTGTATTGGAGTCACCATCCCTGGAGGTGTTCAAGAAACATGTGGACATGGCACTCCAGGACATAGTATAATGTCCATGATGATCTTAGGTTGACAATTGGACTTGATGGTCTTAGAGGTCTTTTCCAACTGACACAATTCTGTGGCTGGAAAACCTGCTGAATCTGTATTTCATGGTTACTTGTCTGTAAAGTGCCTACTTTAAAGAAGTCCAGCAGGCAGGCAAGCAAATGTCTGGATGTCACTCACAATAAGTACAGATGAGCGCTGGATGTAACATTGAGTGGAAGTATGCACTTCATGGTGTTGGGACAAGAACATCAGACGTAAAACTAGAGAAACAGAATCACTGAGAAAACCAGACTGAATGCAGAGGAATGTGGAATGTTAGAAATAGCAGACTTCTGTGTGTCACAGAATCATAGAATTGTTAGGGTTGAAAGGACCTCAAGGATCATCCAGTTCCAACCCCCTGCCATAGGCAGGGTCACCTCACACTAGAGCAGGTTGCTCAGAGCCTCATCCAGCCTGGCCTTAAAAACCTTCTAAAAAGCTTCCACCACCTCCCGGGCAACTTGTTCCTGTGTCTCAGCACCCTCATGGGGAAGAACTTCTTCCTAACATCTAATCTTAAATCTCCCCTCCTCTAGCTTGCATCCATTCCCCCTAGTCCTATCACTACCTGACATCCTAGAAAGTCCCTTAGCAGCTTTCTTGTAGCCCCCTTAAGATACAGGAAGGCCACAATAAGGTCTCCTCAGAGCCTTCTCCTCTCCAACTCCCTCAGTCTGACTCTATAGGAGAGGTGCTCCAGCCCTCTGATCGTCCATGTGGCCCTTCTCTGGACACATTCCAGCACATCCATATCTAGTTTTCTGAATGTTATCCTGGGTAATAAATACTCTGACAGAGCTACTAGGAGGCAGTATAGGTTCTGCTGAGAGGTGTGTTGTTATCCTTGGAAAGCAGGGTTTGAACCTCATTGCAGTATGAGCAAGGTGAGAGTTTTCATGGATCGCTGCAGACCTCATCAAAGAAGCTTCCACCAACTGTTATTTTGTTGTGAACTGTGGATTATTGGCAGCTGTGACCTAACAATTATCCCATCTCTCCTTGTTTGTATTTCCTGCCTGATGTGGAAATCTCAGCAGTTGCTGTATATCATTTGGCCTTTTTCAGTGCTTTCTATTTTTTCACCCCAGTCAACAAGGGAAAATATTTAAATTGGCATCACAGAATGTTCCTGGAGCACAGAAAAATGTTTGCCAATTGAATGTGGAGAAGAATGGCTAAGACAGAAGAGCTGTTTTAAAATAGCCCTCCTCATGTGAAGGACATGTGTTTACATTTTTCAAGCACTCTGTTACCTGGGTAATTCAGTTTGACATGTGGCTGTAAATAAGTTAGTTGAAGGCTGAGCTGCTCTTGACACGGTCTCTGTGTGTGTGTGTGTACAAAGTGTGTTTTAGAAGTGTACATGAGCGTGGCAGCAGTTGTGATAGATGGCCCAAGGTATGGCAGTACTCCTATAGTCTTGGCCACATCAGCTGCAGTGTTCAGGCCCCTGGCTTATTTCTCACGTTCCAGCTCTCAGAAAGGCTTCAAAGAGCTGCTAATTATAGACCTAGCCAGCCCCTCGCTTGCTTTGATACGTAGTTGAGAAATGGCTGTGTGCTCCTCTTCCAGAAGAACCCTTTCATGTCAGGTGCCTGAGCTGATGGGCTGGGTAGCAGCAGACCTAAGAATGGGCATTTGGACTGCCCTGCTCTCCAGTGCTCAGGGCTGGGCCCCTGTGCTGGGCATAGCCCTCAGCCCCCAGTACAGCCCTCTGCCCCGGCCTCTGTGGGCATGGGCACCGCAGCCAGGGTTATTTATTCTGGCAGCAGCCCTTTGTTCCTGATCACTATTTGCCCAGGGATTCTCCTTTGCCCCTTCACAGAATCACAGAATGCACTGAGTTGGAAGGGACCTTTAAAGGTTGTCTAGTCCAACCCCCCTGCATTCAGCAGGGACGTCTTTAACCAGAGCAGATTGCTCAGAGCCCCATCATGTTTGACCTTGAATGTCTCCAGGAATTGGGCCTCCACCACATCTCTGGGCAACCTGTGCCACAGTTCACCACCCTCACAGTCAAGAACATCTTGGTAATGACCAATCTACATCTACCCTGCTCTAGTTTCAAACCATTGCCCCTAGTCCTGTCACTACAAGACCTTCTAAACAGTCCCTCCCCAGCTTTCTTGTAGGCCCCTTCAGGTACTGGAAGACTGCTGTAAGGTTTCATCATAGCCTTCTCTGCTCCAGGCTGAACAGCCCCAAGTCTCTCAGCCTGTCTTTGTAGGAGAGGTGCTCCAGCCTTCTGATAATTTTTTGTGGCCCTCCTATGGACCCTCTCCATCAGGTCCATGTTCTTCTGCTGGGTGCCCCAGAGCTGGATTCAGTACTCCAGGTGAGATCTCAGCAGATCGGAGCAGAGTGGCAGAACTATCTTTCTCCATCTGCTGGCCATGCTGCTTTTGATGCAGCCCAGGAATCATCTGCACTGAGTTCAACCATTTCATTCATGCAGTGGGAGGCAGGCTGTGGCTGCCTGGATGAGCTGTTGTCTGTGCAAGTGGAAAGAGAAATTTCACAGAATCACAGAATCGACCAGGTTGGAAGAGACTGCCAAGATCATCAAGTCCAACTGATCACCTAAGCCTAACTAATCAACTAGACCATGACACTAAGTGCCTCATCCAGGCTTTTCTTAAACACCTCCAGGGACACCGACCCCACCACCTCCCCAGGCAGCCCATTCCCATGGGCAATCTCTCTTTCCAGAAAGGACAAAGGAAACTTTCTCTCTTGTAGCAAGCAAATCAATATGAAAACTAAGTTCTAGCTCTGCCTCTTCCCGACTGGGTTATTTGTTGCTTACAGTTCAGGCACAGCCTAGCTCTTCACACTTCTCCTTGGAAGCATCCATCCCAGAGTAATAGTCACATTTTTCAGTGATGTTGCTTCCCAGGGTCCAACTCAGGGTGTAGGATTTTCCCAGTTGCAGATGGAGTCCTCAGATGACAGTGACCTTATCTGCAGGGTTGTATCTGATGTTATGAGCAGAGTTCTGCACCACGTTGTCCTGCAGCACCATAGGGAGAGCAGTTCCTGGAGCTGGTGAGGAGGGTTTTGGAGCACAACCCTGTGGGGAGAGGCTGAGGGAGCTGGGGTTGTTTAGCCTGGAGAAAAGGAGGCTCAGGGGAGACCTTATTGCTGTATACAACAACCTGAAAGGAGGCTGCAGGCAGGTGGGGGTTGGTCTCTTCTCCCAGGCAACCAGCACCAGAACGAGAGGACACAGTCTCAAGCTGAGCCAGGGGAGGTTTAGGCTGGATGTTAGGAAGAAATTCTACACAGAGAGAGTGACTGCCCATTGGAATGTGCTGCCCGTGGAGGTGGTGGAGTCACCATCCCTGGAGGTGTTTAAGAAGAGACTGGATGGGGTGCTTGGTGCCATGGTTTAGTTGGTTAGATGGAGTTGGATGATAGGTTGGACTTGATGATCTCAAAGGTCTCTTCCAACCTGGTCTGGTCCGGTCTGGTCTAGTCTAGTCTAGTCTGTTCTGTTCTGTTCCATTCCATTCTTCTATTCTATTCTATTTTGATCTCTTGGAAGGTCAGGTTTTTCAGATCCTGGTAGTTGTTGTTTCTTACCTTCATCTCCAGGACATTACTGGGCCCTCTGAAGTTTCAGTTCCATAAAACATATCACAGTGTTTCCATATAGGCCTTTTAATCTGTTTAGAGGCTCAAGGGCAGATGACTTAATTATATCTAAATAAGGAGCTGGAGAGTTGCTATCAAATGAAGCACCTCAGTCATAAGGTAGCTACTTTATGTTATTGATACTTTGCTTAAGTCTACTCAGCTGAGGTTTGCTTAAAATTAGGAAAGCTGCATGTAAGTGGAAAAGGTGAGGGGCTTTTTGTTCCTTTAGTGCTTTGATTTCTATGACCTACCACAGAGTTACCCTGGTGGGGTTTATCTTATACCATTGAGCTCAGTGTCTCACAGGACCAGACTTCTTCTTATGCATATTTGTACTTGTTTTGCTAGCTGAGTTTTGAAAGGGTGGGGAAAAATTTGAAAGAACATTAGTGGGAGCCAGTGAAGAATACTTTTAAAAGCAGCTGAAAAGCATTGCACATAAATAATTTTATTACCCTTATGGCCAGGGTGACATCTGCTCTGTTCAACCAATGAAGATGGATCAAATGAAAACTCTCTGCATGTGTGCAAACACATTTTGCAGTTACAAGACCCTCATAATCACATACTTAAATAGCTGGTGGTTTTAATTAATCCAATGTTGGACACAGCTTAAAGATGTAAGAGCTGCTTTTGGTACCACCGCTGACCACCTGTGAGACCTTGACAGTCCCTTGGTCCTGTTCCTTTCCCCATGATTTACAGTTGAATACAAAGGATAACATCACCAGGGCAAATTGTTACCCTTCAGCATTCAAAGCATAGCCAGTTCTGGAGCTCCTATTACAGGAAGGATCTGGAGGTGCTGGAAGGTGTGCAGAGAAGGGCCATGAGGATGAGCAGAGGGCTGGAGCTGCTCTGCTATGGAGACAGACTGAGAGAGCTGGGGCTGTTCAGTCTGGAGAAGGGAAGGCTCTGAGGAGACCTAATTTTGGCCTTCCAATATTTCAAGGGGGCTACAAGAAAGCTGGGGAGGGAATTTTTAGGGTGTCAGGGAGTGATAGGACTGGAGGGAATGGAGCAAAACTAGAAATGGGTAGATTCAGATTGGATGTTAGGAAGAAGTTCTTCCCCATGAGGGTGGTGAGAGACTGGCACAGGTTGCCCAGGGAGGTGGTGGAAGCCTCATCCCTGGAGGTTTTTGCAGCCAGGCTGGATGTGGCTGTGAGCAACCCGCTGTAGTGTGAGGTGTCCCTGCCCACAGCAGGGGAGTTGAAACTGGCTGATCCTTGAGGTCCCTTCCAACCCTAACAATTCTATGATTCTATATAAACCCATCCCTGTCTCGCCAGGTGAGAACACCCACTGTTACTAGCCCCAGAGTAGCTCCTGATGCTGATTTCAGGTTTAAGAAAGGACATGTCTGCATAAACCTTGCTCTTGAGTGTTAGGGGATTGTTGTAGGTGAGCTTTAAAGCCTGCCCAATCCCTCATGTTTCAAATAGTTAATTAACGTTCCTCTTTGCTGCATTCTCTGCCCATATACAGAAGCAGCTCATGCCATGGCCCGGGGAGTTTAATGATGTTATTAGAAAAGTGCCCTTCCCTTAATCTGGTGGTCTTACTCAGGAGCCCCACCTAGGAACCCACCATGGCTGGTAGCTGCCACCTCCTTTGCAGTAGCTCTTCCCAATGATCCTTCACTGCAAGGCCCCTGGGGAAAAGGGAGGCCAGAGAAGGGCAATGAGGCTGGGGAGAGAACTCGAGCACAAGCCCTTTAAGGAGAGGCTGTGGGAGCTGGGGTTGCTTAGCCTGGAGAAGAGGAGGCTCAGGGGAGACCTTATTGTTGTCTACAACTACCTGAAGGGAGGTTCTAGTCGGGGAGGGTTGGTCTCTTCTCCCACATAACTGGCACCAGAACAAGAGGACACAGTCTCAAGCTGCACCAGGGGAAGTTTAGGCTGGAGGTGAGGAGAAAGTTCCTCACTGAGGGAGTTGTTAGCTGTTGGAATGTGCTGCCCAGGGAGGTGGCGGAGTCCCCATCCCTGGAGGTGTTCAAGAGGGGATTGGATGTGGCACTTGGTACCATGGTCTAATAGTCATGAGGTCTGTGGTGACAGGTTGGACTTGATCTTTCAGGTTTCTTCCAACCTTGGTGATTCTGTGATTCTGTGACTTGGAACTTCCCTTCTTCCTCTGCTTGTTCCCCACCTTCCTTTTTCTAGTGCTGAGCATAAATGAAACCCTACTGTGTGAGTCCATGTTGTGCTGGAGCCTGTGCTGACAGCAATAACCTGGGAGCCAGGTGCAGAAGCACCTGGAGACATACAGTGAGTGATGGTTCCACCTTCTGGAGTTCATGGCCAGTCCCCCTCCAGGAACGGTGACTCCACCACCTCCCTGGGCAACACATTCCAACAGCTAACAACTCTCTCAGTGAAGAACTTTCTCCTCACTTCCAGCCTAAACTTCCCCTGGTGCAGCTTGAGACTGTGTCCTCTTGTTCTGGTGCTGGTTGTTAGAGAGAAGAGACCAACCCCTTCCTGGCTACAACCTCCCTTCAGGTAGTTGTAGAGAGCAATGAGGTCTCCCCTGAGCCTCCTCTTCTCCAGGCTAAACAACCCCAGCTCCCTCAGCCTCTCCTCACAGGGCTGTGCTCAAGGCCTCTCACCAGCCTTGTTGCCCTTCTCTGGACACATTCAAGTGTCTCGATGTCCTTCTTAAACTGAGGGGCCCAGAACTGGACACAAGACTCAAGGTGTGGCCTAACCAGTTCTGAGTACAGGGCACGATGATTTCCCTGCTCCTGCTGGCCACACTGTTCCTAATGCAGGCCAGGATGCCATTGGCCTTCTTGTCCACCTGGGCACACTGCTGGCTCAGTGATGATGATCTCCTCTGCTTTGGCTGGGCATCTTCCAAGCCCCTGCACCTGTAGGCAACCAGCCACCACCTCTCATCCCCTTCTGCTGAAGCCACGGGGAGGAATCCCCTGTGGTTGCATTTTTCCCAGCAAAAGGGAAACAGTTGGCAAGTTGTGTGTGCTTCAGTCCAGTGCTTCATCCTCCCCCTCCACCGGGGAAGACTGCAGAAGTGTTTACTTTCTTGTTCGAGCCGTCGTAATTTTCGTCTCCTTCAAAGTGTTATTTATTTTCCTAGGACCAAATATTGACTCTGATAACTGCTTCTGCCTGTGTCTGTATTGAAGGTGTTCATTTCTGAGTGCAGAAGATCGTGAGACGTGGTCATTTTCCCTCTATTGCCTGTCCAATTGCAGAATCTCCAGTGGGTTTCTATCCCACAGGACATCTGGCTATTTCTTCTTTTAGCTGAAGCCTAAACTTCCTCTCAGACGCTGCTGGAAAGGCTTTAGGTCCCTTCCCAGCAGGAGTTTGGTCGTCACACATTCAGTGGCTGTGCTTTTCAAGCACTGCAGTTAGAAACCTTCACCTGGTAGAGGTTAGAAACTTATTTTTAGAGGAGCAGGCCTGACCTAAAGGCAAAATATAGAAATCAGTAGAGCTCAAAATTGACTTTGCTGCTTTTGTGAGCTGCCTGCATGTGCCACAGTCCCTGTTTTGCGCTGGTCTGGCGGTGGGGGGGTCAGAGCTCCAGGTCTGATGGACTTGTCCCTACCCTGCCAGAGGCTGCTTGGGAGGGCAGAGCAGTGTCACCAGAGAGAGGCACAAAAGGACAGCACAAGGTGCAACACGGAGCCTGCACCTTGGATCTGTGGGGTGGCTGCTTGCCTGGCTGATGATTTAGGCCAAGATCACCTAACCTTTGGAGGTATGTGGTCTGTGTTCAGATTTGGGGAATACCAGCAGCTGGCACTTCCCCAGCAGCTGCTTCTCAGAGAGATGTGCTGGGGCAGACAAGCTGGGGGATGCATGTCCTGTGCTGCCTGCTGCTGCTGCAAGCTTTTAGCAACGCAGCACTCTCTGCCTTGAAGGAGATTACTCTTTTTTGGGGGGAGGTGTGTGTGCAGAAACAGGCTATTTAAGCTTAATTTGCAACCTAAATCATTATTAGCAGTGTTGCGGTGAGGTAGCATTGCGGGGGTGGGGAAGAGGTTCTTCCCAAAGTGGTGGCAGCACTAAACGGAAGCTTTGCTGAGCAGCTCCTAGACTTCGAGCTGCTGGTTTGGGTTGGTGATATTTTTTTCTTATGTTATTCAATTGGTGGTGAGCACCCTAAGTAGGTCAGTGCCTGTTTCAAACGTTTCACAAGATACTTAGAGCTCTTAAAGCCCGATTAGGAGAGGTTACTCAACGCTTGCTTCCGATCTTTGCTCCTTTGTGCAATGCGTCACTTTTCACTTGGTGTTCTCGGTGTCTTAATGTTGCTTTGCTGCTGGTGGAACAGACTGCAAATTATGGTTGTTAATGGTTTGGATTTGGGTTTTGTTTTGTTTGTTTGTTTTAATCTAAACAGCTTGGGATTTTTCTGTTTGTTTTAGGGGGGTTGATGTGATGGCTTTTATTAAGTGGGGTTTTACTGTAGCAGGAAGCTTTCTGTTGTTTCCTCGTTTCTGTTTCATAATGCTTTGTGTCTTTTAAAGATGTCCATTAAACAGAATGACTTTGCTTTGCTTCCTGTATTTGACTACTGACAAGCATATAGTCTTCTCCATTCCTACTCATGAGTTCTGTTTTCCTTTTTGGACATAGTCTGGTTTTGGAAGAATATTTTTCATGTCTTACAACCTTCTTTCCTCAATTCCTCGTCCTATCTTTTGGAGGTGGAGGATTGGGAGACCTTTTAGGCTGCTTTTGTTGTTTGCGTTTGGGGTTTTCTTCACTCTCATGCTGTGCTTTTAGCCATGGCTTTCTAATGTGGTATCTCCCTTGAGTGTCCTGGCACATGCAATTGGTTTAGTTTTTTAATTCCTTTCTTAGGTTTTCTTTTAGTTAAAGAGTGTCCTGGCACATGCAATTAGTTTAGTCTTTGATTCTTTACTTAGGTTTTCCTTTAGCTAACTTTCCCCTTGAAGTAAAACAGGGACAGGCTTTGCACGTGGGGACAGGCATTTTCTTCAGTGCTGTGTTGAACAGGACCTGCTGCAGGTGGAGAGGAAGACCTGGGATTGCAAAGGGAAATGGGAATGTCCTGGGCAAAGGGGAGTGGGGTAGGAAGGAGGGGCAAGGGGCAGTAGAAAACACCAGGTTCAGATGATTTATGTACAAGGTATTTTGATTCCTTGTGGGAAAGGAGAGAAAGATAGACAAGAGTGAAATCAAAAAGTGATTTGGAGAAGGGAAAACTTGACACTGTGTCCATTACAGTGTGGATAGAGGCTATATGGGAGCAGTGGAAATTTGTTCAGTCCTCCCTGATACAGAACCACTGGTAAGGCTTTGATGCAAACATGCAGCCTCCTCCATAGTGGTTGTGCCTAATTGAAGCTTTACATTGTATGTCTGTTATGACCTTATTTATATTTGTCTGGAAGGGAGGAGCAAGATGTATTTGCATGGCCCAGGTTAGGAAAAGGATCCTTACATTTGAATTCTCAGCCCTATGTGAAATGCTGTTGGCCTTACTCTAGAGTTACAGAATAGTAGAATCACTAAGGTTGGAAAAGACCTCCAAGATCAAGTCCAGCCTTCTAGCCAACACCTCCATTATCGCTAGACCAGCTCCCAAAGTGCCACATCTGTTTGTTCAATGAACACTTCCAGGGGTGGGGAATCCACCACCTCCCTGAGCAGCCTGTTCCAATCCCTGACCACTCTTTCCATAAAGAAATTTATCCTAATATTGAATGTAAACCTCCCCTGGTGCAGCTTGAGGCCATTTCCTCTTGTCCTGCAGTTAGTTACTTGGCAGAAGAGGCCAACGCCAGCTTCACTACACCTTCTTTTCAGGGAGTTGGAGAGAGCAATAAGATTTCCTCTCAGCCTCCTCTTCTGAAGGCTAAGCAATCCCAGCTCCCTCAGCCAGTCCTCACCAGTCCTGTTCTCCAGTCCTCTCACCAACCTCATTGCCCTCCTCTGTACCTGCTCCAGCACCTCTGAGCTGTAGAAACTCAGAGTCCTCTGGTGGTCTGAAAGTCCGCATGAGGGCAAATCGATGTGTCTGAGTAACACATACTCCTTCATAATATTTATACAGCTGTGAGAGTTCTATTTTGCTTGAAATTTTCAGCAACTGCATGTAATCCAGAAATACTTCCATCAGGCTTTTGAACAACAAACTGAACGTGTTGGAAGGGCAAGTTCAACCCTCTTACCCCAAAGCCCTTGCGCGTAACACACGTTGCATTGTGAGCTGACAAACCTGAACACACGTTCCTTATTACTGCCTCTGGTTTTACTTTCTGGAGAGTGTTTACTTAGAATTATGAGGCTTTAAACCTCAGATGATAAGCAGCTCAAGAGTATCAATCTGTGCTCCTGAAAGACAGGGCAGGCATATATTGTAGCTGCAGAAACAACGGAAGGCAGGCCAAAAAGATGTCTGATGGCTTCTGGAGCGGTCAAGGTCATAAGAACAGAAATGTCTCACCTACTGTCAGAACTTGGGTTTAACCTGTGAGCTATAAAACAGAAGCTGTAAAACAAGTGTGTGAAATACAGCAGAAGAATATTAGTTGTTTTGCACTGACAATTCATTTTGCAGGTGCTGAAGTAGACTCAGCTGTGTATCAGTTTGTTCCTGGGGAGAGAAAGTGTCTGGTCAGCACAGACTAATGCCTCTCGATGGGGAGAGGTTTTTACTCCATTAAGGCAGTAGGTTGTTGAAATAATAAAATATGTACTCTTCACCTCTTATTTTCATTTCCTGATGTATGATGGCTTGAACTGCTGTTGAGTAAAATTTGCAGCAAATGTTCTTCCTTGTGCTCATTTGATATAGTTCACACTCCATTAACATCCTGATAGAGAGAAGGACATTAGTGGGTAACTTTTTATTTTCCTGTACCTCTGAGATGACTTTGGGACATCATACTGTGACTGCAGATGACTGCAGAACATCACACAGGCTTTAGGTAGTGGCAGTGCAGTGCTGCTCACAGGCTCTTAGTAAGTTAAGTCATCATATTCACAATTCACAGAATCACAAAGTGGTAGGGGTTGGAAGGGACCTCTGAAAATCACAGAATTGTCAGAGTTGGAAGGGACTTCTAAGATCATCCAGTTCCAACTCCACTGCCATGAGCAGGGACACCTCACACTAGAGCAGGTTGCTCACAGCCACCTCCAGCCTGGCCTTAAAAACCTTCAGGGATGAGGCTTCCACCACCTCCCTGGGCAACCTGTGCCAGTGTCTCACCACCCTCATGGGGGTGAACTTTTTCCTAACATCCAATCTGAAGCTAATTACTTCTAGTTTTGCTTCATTCCCCCCAGTCCTATCACTCCCCAACACCCTAAAAAACTCCCTCCCCAGCTTTCTTGTAGCCCCCTTCAGATACTGGAAGGCCACAATAAAGTCTCCTCGGAGCCTTCTCTTCTCCAAACTCAACAGCCCCAACTCTCCCAGTCTGTCTCTGTAGCAGAGGAGCTCCAACACTCTGCTCATCCTCGTGGCCCTTCTTTGGACATCTTCCAGCACCTCCAGATCTTTCTTGTAATAAGGGCTCCAGAACTGGACACAGTACTCCAGGTGGGGTCTCACCAGAGTGGAGTAGATGGGGAGAATCTCCTCCCTCACCCTGTTGGCCACACTTCTCTTGATGCAGCCCAGGCTCTGGTTGGCTCTCTGGGCTGCAAGTGCACACTGCTGGCTCATGTTGAGCTTCTTGTCCATCAAACCCAGCCCCCTGTCAGAGGAGGATTACCTAAAGCAGATCACATAGACAATTAATTGTTTTGTTTAATCGTTGGCTTATGGCTGAGTTTATCCCATGGTGCACACACTTATTGGAGTACTCTCACTGTGAATGCTGTTCTGGCTCTGGCAAGAACGTTTAGCTAAGCACTGTCTGCAGCGCCCCCTGTTTAAATCAAATTATTTCATGTTGCCAAAAAGAAGTCAAAAATCACCTGTCAGTGACACTGACTGTAATATGGAATTTCTTTTGCCTATCTTGGGTTGTTTCCTGCAGTTAAATGTTCATAGAATCATAGAATCAGTCAGGGTTGGAAGGGACCACAAGGATCATCTAGTTCCAACCTCCCTGCCATGGGCAGGGACACCCCACACTAGATCAGGCTGGCCACAGCCTCATCCAGCCTGCTCTTAAACACCTCCAGGGATAGGGCCTCAACCACCTCCCTGGACGACCCATTCCAGGGCTTCACCACTCTCATGGGGAAGAACTTCCTCCTCACCTCCAGCCTGAATCTCCCCACCTCCAGCTTCATTCCATTCCCCCTAGTCCTATCACTACCCGAGAGCCTGAGAAGTCCCTCCCCAGCCTTCTTGTAGCCCCCTTCAGACACTGGAAGGCCACAATGAGGTCACCTCTGAGCCTTCTCTTCTCCAGACTGAACAACTCCTTCAGTCTGTCCTCAGAAGAGAGGTGCTCCAGCCCTCTGCTCATCCTCGTGGCCCTGCTAGTGTTCCTCACTGTTCAGCTGAAGCATTATTTGGTTTTATTTTTATTTTTGCATACTTGTCCTCAGTCATTTCTTCAGCAGCAGATTATATAAAGGAGAAAAGAAAAAATAACAAATGTCCCTTATGCAGGTAGGACAAAACTAGGCTCAGTAAAGTCACCTGATGGAAAGCAGATCCCGAATACCAAATTAGTTTGAATACAAACAATTGTTAAAGAGGTAAAGATCTAAAGACAGATAGCAAAGAAGCTGTCTGGGTGGGAAAGATAAGGTGACATGGATCACTTTAATGAGTGCTTCAGCTGAAATTTAAAGTGCTTGAACTCAGCACCGATGGATGCTGAATGCTTTTCATTCTTTTTACCTGAAATGCAAAGAGAAACTCCTTTGTGTGTGTGTGTGTGTCCCCCCATCAGACACGGTGGTGTTTATCAATCTAAATAGATGGTCTGTCAGAAACAAGGATTTGCAGATCCCTTTGAGGTCACTGGGAGCTGAGT
Organism: Picus viridis; assembly: GCA_033816785.1. NCBI lineage: Eukaryota > Metazoa > Chordata > Aves > Piciformes > Picidae > Picus > Picus viridis. The sequence goes on from CM066573.1 coordinate 5,460,264, forward strand.
GTTAAAGCAAGTTTTAAACTCTACCCTGAGTGTCTGTGACAGAGTGCATGAGCCCTGGGGCTGGTGGCCAGGGAATGGGTTAATTAGCCAAATCTCTGCGGAGGGGCCCCAGCGGCTCGGTGTTATCGGTTAGGATCTGTGGGCGTCTGTGACTCTCTCCAGTCTCTGTCAAGTGAAGCAGGGGAAAAGGGAATCGGAGGAGGCTGGAAGGAGTCTGGCTCTTACTAGGGAGACTGAGCTCCAGCAAGCTCAGGGACAGGGGTGCTCACGTTTTGAAGATCTCATTATTTAACTTAGTCTTTCAAGGGACATCACTCTGTTACACTGTGACCGTTTTAGGCAGTGTCTTTAAGAAAGGGACAGTTGCTGGAACACTCTGGCTGAATGTTTTGCAAAACACTCAGATGTTCTAAACTAATTTCATTGGTAGATTGGTAGAATGCAACTTTTAGTTCAGTCTCAGTCTCAGTCAGCTCAGTCTGTTCTGTCTGTTCCTGTCGGCCTGTCTGTTAAGAAGGGGCTTAGTATCTGCAATGGTCACCTTGGCTGTCAGGCTATATTTTATGCCTTTGATTCCACTATGATCTGGGTACTGTAGCATCAGCTCGTGTGCCTGGAGGAGGCTTGAGCTGGTGCTACCATGACCCTTTGCTGGTTGGCCTTGGGGTTTTTTAACTGACTGTAAATCACAGAGGCTGCTGACCAGCGTCACATTGGGCTCCTTTCCATCCCTTTGATCCCAAAGCCCTACACAGAAAGTGTTTGTTACCTGCAAAACAAAGGACAGAAAGAGGCCAACCCCTTTGTTGGGGACCTGTGCTGGTGTGAAGTTTAAGTGTGGGAATACCAGCAGAGTTCATCCCCAAGGTGGGACCAGTGGCAGCAACTCAGCAGGAGCAATTTTACTGGCTGCTGTTTTCTAAGGAGAATAAGGGGAGGGAAACACAGGGAGGCTCTAAGTTACTTTTTGCTTTTCTGATGAATGTTTTCATTTTAATTGTTCTTCAAGAACGATTTTCTGGGATTTCAGTGTGGGATTCCTAATGTCGTTTTACAGCCAAGCTCAAGAGTTCTGAAAAATCAGATGTCAGTCTTTTAAATCAGATACCAGTCTTTTCAGTAGAGAAAACATGAGGGATATTGTGCTTGTCATTTCAACTGGATTTTAAGTTGATTTATTTGAAGACCGACCTGAGTCAACCCTAGTGGGAATAGCTGAGAAGGTTCTGATATGGGCTTTGGATCAGATTGTAACCCTGTAAATCAGGAGTCTAATAAGCCTCCTTTCATGCTAGCAGTCATCTGAAGAGCTGAGGCTGTCTCAACACCTCATGGAGCTCTGTAGCTTTTGACTAACTGTTTTCTTGGCACCTTTGTAGGCCTGCTTAGTGTGAGGAGCTGTGCAGAGGGGAGAACGCTTCCATCTGTTTTCTTGACTGTGTTTCAATTCCTGTTCAGTTAGTTCAGAAAATGGCAAGACTTTGCAAACCCATGGTGTCTTGACCTGTGTCAAGACTTGTCATCCTTCTTCCTTACCAATCAGCCAAACCAACTGAGGAAGCATCCCAGCCGTTTACTCTCGTGGCACAAAAGCAGGTACAATGCATGGCTGAGCCATCCTGGGGCAGAGTGTCCTAGGCGGTGTCTCATGGACATACTCCTGAAGCTCAGGATAACAGCTCTGCACATACTCAGGACAAGTCACATTGGAAGTGAAGTGGAGCTGTGGAGGCTGGGAAGAAAGCCTTTATTTGACTTCAGGGCTGTGGGCTGGGCTGTTAGATGAGAATTTGGTTTCATCTTGGACTAAAGGTGAGCTGCAATTTCTGTGAGTGAGGAGAACATTGTGTGAGACTTCTGATGAAGATAACAGACCACACAGACACCTTTAAGTGATTTATGGCTTCTTTGTCATTATCTTCCATTTCTGTGCCCTTCATAGGGAGAGATAAGAAAAAGCAGAGGATGTCCTGATTTTTTACAAGACACTTTCTGAGCCATCAGGAGATGTGGCAGAGCAGCAATCTGGAGCCAGCTGTACAAAGTAAAAGCACTGTGCTTAGAGAATCATGCAATTGTTTCAATCGGAAGAGACCTCTAAAACCAAGACCTCTAAAACCTTCAAGTCCAACCATCAACCTTAGACCCAACCATGGCCTTTAAACCATGTCCCCAGGTGCTATGTCCACACGTTTCTTGAATGCTTCCAGGGATGGTGACTCCACCACCTCCCTGGGCAACCTATTGCAATACCTGCTTGTCATGCCCAATTTCAGTCCATACATACAGTGATACATCCTGCTTCCTCTCTCTGGGAGTTTTGCTTCTTGGTGATCCCAGGGGTCTTTTCCAACCTGCCTGATTCTGATTCTTCAGTAAATTAATTGGTGCTCCTTGACAGCCTCTTGGTGTTTTAACACTTGCATCTAAACTACACTTCATGTTGTCTTCATGGTTTGAAATGTTTCACATTATTTCTGCTTCCTTGCTCTCCTTTTTGTTCTGCCTATCAGCTGTAGGGGAAAAAAAAATCCATTTTTATCTGGTGTGATCTTTTAGGAAGCTTCAGGCTCCGGAGTCATCCATTAAATTGTTTAGCAAACAAAAAGCATTGAATTATATGTGGGTGAAAATTCCTTTTCCTCTTCTTTTTGTGTAATACATGAATGCATTGTGACTCCTGGAATTTCTGAAATGTAGCAGATGTGATACTGTCTAAAAATGCTGATGGTCAGCCATAGAATCAGTAAGGTTGGAAAAGACCTCTAAGATCATCAAGTCCAGCTATGAACCCAGCCCCACCGTGCTCACTAAACCATGTGGTGAACTGCCATGTCCACACATGTTATGAACACCTCCAGGGATGGTGACTTCACTACCTCCCTGAGCAGCCTGTTCCAGTGCCTGACCACTCTGGCAGGAAGGTTTTTCCCCCTAATATCGAATGTAAACTTTTTGGTGTAACTCAAGGCCATTTCCTCTTCTTCTATCAAATGATACTAGGGAGAAGATGCCAACCCCCACCTCACTCACACAGCCTTTCAGGTAGCTGTAGAGACCAAGGCTCAATCAAGCAGCCTCAAAGCAAACAGTGCATTTGTTGAGATTGTAGGTTTGAAGTCCATGGTAATGAAGCAAGTCTTGTCCTGGGGAGGCATTCCTCTATTTTCTAGGAAAGCCTTTAATTCTTCTTTCTTTTGGAACCCCTTGAAATATCCAGCTCTTTCTTCTTGCTGTGCCAGCTCAGGAAACTTTCCCTTGCTTGAAAATTCATGGCTCCTCTGCAAGCTGACAGGTCCTTACTTGGCTATGTATTTGGCTGTGTGTTTTCAGTAGTGACACATCTTGTGACTTCTCCACCACAGTACCATGGGCCAGACCCCCATGGGAGCTGTGCAGTCAGGGGAATGAGAAGCTGACAGCTTGTGTTCAGCCCCCTTTTCACAGAATCACAGAACGTTAGGGGTTCAAAGGGACCTTGAAAGATCACCCAGTCCAACCAGAGCAGGATCACCCAGGGCAGGTCATATAGGAATGCATCCAGGCAGGTTTTGAATGTCTCCACAACCTCTCTGGGCAGCCAGCTTCAGTGTTTTGTCACCCTCACAGGGAAAAAGTTTTTCCTTATGTTCCTGTGCAACCTCCTGTGCTCCAGCTTGCACCCATTGCCCCTTGTCCTATCGTTGGACATCACTGAGCAAAGCCTGGCTCCCTCCTCACAGTATCACAGTATCACTGAGGTTGGAAGAGACCTCAAAGATCATCAAGTCCAACCTGTCACCACAGACCCCATGACTAGACCATGGCACCAAGTGCCACATCCAGTCCCCTCTTGAACACCTCCAGGGACGGTGACTCCACCACCTCCTCGGGCAGCACATTCCAATGGCAAATGACTCTCTTAGTGAAGAACTTTCTCCTCACCTCCAGCCTAAACTTCCCCTGGTGCAGCTTGAGACTGTGTCCCCTTGTTCTGGTGCTGGTTGCTAGAGAGAAGAGGCCAACCCCTTCCTGGCTACAACCACCCTTCAGGTAGTTGTAGAGAGCAATGAGGTCGCCTCTGAGCCTCCTATTCTCCAGGCTAAGCAACCCCAGCTCCCTCAGCCTCTCCTCACAGGGCTGTGCTCAAGGCCTCTCCCCAGCCTTGTTGCCCTTCTCTGGACACATTCAAGTGTCTCAATGTCCCTCTTAAACTGAGGGGCCCAGAACTGGACACACTGCCCTGCACATCTTTATAGACATGAACGAGGTCACCCCTCAGGCTCCTCCAAGCTAAAGAGCCCCAGCTCCTTCAGCCTTTCATCAGAGTGCTGGCGTCAAAGTAGCACTTGTTTGGCTCAGGCTGAACATCACCTGTTTCTCCAACATTCCCATATGGCATTTATTGTGGAAAAAGGGTTCAAAGGACCATCCATGTGAGATGTTGGAGAGCAGCCACGTGGAATATGTCAAGCCACTAGGAAGGTGACCATTTTTCTTAAGATTAATCATGCTGAAAAAGGAAGCGTGGGCTTTGTGATTGAAGACAGCTGTTTGGTGGGGAAACATAATCCTGGGCACAGATCATAGGAGCCCAGCCTTGCTCCACTTTGGAACAGTGGTGACTTTTCTGCCAAAGGTTGTGATGCTAACTTTGCAGGGTGCTTTTACTGCCGATATTATTCCTGGTCACCTGATAACAAAGGAAAGGGTGCATACGAACTAAGAAGTCAGTGGTTGGACACACCAGATGTAGCTGTTCTGATGCTGCCTTGATGGCACAGAAAGCAGTTGGCAAACTTGTGGCAGGAGCCTCTTGCCCTTCTGTCTGTCCTGGCCTTGTGAGGAGCAGGAGAAGTAACAAAATCTTAGCAATTTTGAAGGTGCCTCATGTCAGAGGAAAACGCAGACCCTGAAGTACTTGTAGATTAAGAAAGAATTTCCTGTGGTTCTGTGGAATGAAATATTCCACACAGTACAGAAACTGTAGCTCATTTAATATGTTTGAATCATAGAATCATACAAACATAGAATCAACCAGGTTGGAAAAGATCTCAGAGATCATCAAGTCCAACCTATTACCTAATACCTAACACCTCATGACAACTAAACCATGGCTTCAAGTGCCACGTCCAATCCTTTTTTGAACACCTCCACGGATGGGGACTCCACCACCTCCAGGGCAGCACATTCCAATGGCCAATTACTCTTTCTGGAAAGAACTTTCTCCTCATCTCAAGCCTCAACTTCCCCTGGTGCAGCTTGAGCCTGTGTCCTCTTGTTCTGGTGCTGGTTGCCTGGGAGAAGAGACCAACCCCTCCTTGCCACAACCTCCCTTCAGGTAGTTGTAAAGAGCAATAAGGTCTGCCCTGAGCCTCCTCTTCTCCAGGCTAAACAACCCCAGCTCCCTCAGCCTCTCCTCACAGGGCTGTGCTCGAGACCTCTCCCCAGCCTCGTTGCCCTTCTCTGGACACGTTCAAGTGTCTCAATGTCCTTCTTAAATTGAGGAGCCTAGAACTGGACACAGGACTCCAGGTGTGGCCTAATCAGTGCTGAGCACAGGGGCACAATGACTTCCCTGCTCCTGCTGGCCACACTATTCCTGATACAGGCCAGGATGCCATTAGCCTTCTTGGCCACCTGGGCAACATTGATCTTCATTTGAAGCAAAATATGAACTTTAAAAAGCTCTGCAAATTCTACCCATTCTGGGTGACAACTGTCTTGTTCTCAACATCTTTTTTCCTCTCTTTCTCACACTCATCCATAAAAGAAGGAAGCTGGAACAGTCCAGATCACACCATCAGCTTAAATCCCCTAGCTCATCCACCAGCAGTGCCAAAGCCACGAACATACAGAACTGTTTCTCGTTTGGCGTCTGGTCTGAATCTTGGAGAAGTTGTGTAACAGGGATCTTTCCTCAAACAGTAGAGGTCTCATTTTAAAATCTTTTTGAAATGACTTTAATATGCAGTGCATTCAAATAAACCCATGAATAATGGAAAATCTGAGGCCAGGAAAAAAAAATAAAGATACTGCCATGTAAACTTAGTTTAAGTGCAGCCTTAATTTCTGTGTGGTTTATAAAATATTTGTGCTGCCTAAAACTGTGATTCACTCAACTGGAGTATGTGCAAGACCCTTATTTAACAGGAGTTAGGTGCTGAGCCAACGAAGGAAAGCATCACAGGATGGTTTGGGTTGGAAGGGACCTTTGGAGATCATAGAATCGTAGAATTGTCAGGGTTGGAAGGGACCTCAAGGAACATCCAGTTCCAACACCCCTGCCATGGGCAGGGACACCTCACACTAGATCAGGTTGCTCAGAGCCACATCCAGCCTGGCCTTCAAAACCTCCAGGGATGAAGCTTCCACCACCTCCCTGGGCAACCAGTTCCAGTGTCTCACACCCTCATGGTGAAAAACCTCTTTCAAACATGCAATCTGAATCTACCCATTTCTAGTTTTACTCCATTCTTCCCAGTCCTATCACTCCCTGACACCCTAAAAAGTTCCTCCCCAGCGTTCTTGTAGCCCCCTTCAGATACTGGAAGGCCACAATGTTAGGTCTCCTCAGAGCCTCCTCTTCTCCATTCTGAACAATCCCAGCCCTCTGCTCATCCTCGTGGCCTTTCTCTGGACAGATTCCAGCACCTCCAGATCACAGTATCACTAAGGTTGGAAGAGACCTCAAAGGTCATCGAGTCCTTCCTGTAACAGGGGCTCCAGGTCTTCTAGTGCAAGACAGCATCTAGACAGGGTTTGAATGCTTTCAGGGAAGGAGAATCCACAACCTCTCCTGGCAGCCAGGTCCAGGGTGCTGTCACCCTCTAAGTGAAGAATGTTTTCCTTATGTTTACATGGAACCTCCTGTGTTCCAGTTTGTGTCCATTTCCCCTTGTCCTGCCACTGGACAACACTGAGAGGAGCCTGGCTCCAGTATCTTGCCACTCACCCTGTAGATATTTTTTAATGCATTAATGAGATCAACTTCTCCCTGCTGATGAGTTGCTGTGATACAGCAGTGGCATAACTGGCTAAACACAAATAATTCCACACAGCAAAGCCTGCATCTAGCATTTACCACGGCGTGCTGCCAGCCCTGGTGCCATCAAAGACTTGCTTTTCCTTTTGACCAAGCTTGAAGGTAATGAAAAGTTAATGAGTTGTAATTAAGGGCTGAAGGAATTGAAGATTCGTTATCAAAGTTCCCAGCTTCTGCTTGCTGAATAACAGTAATTGATAAATGCAAACCTATTGATTTATCCTTTATCCTAATTGCTATTCTGCAAATGGAATCAGCACTTTCCCCCTCCCCCCCCAAAAAAAAAAAAAGAAGAAAAGATTGCTTCTGAGGGTTTAATGAACTGTTCTTTGAATTCTTCATGTGTCTGAAATTAAAATTCAGTAAGAATTATGCAACTTAAGAAATAATAATTAAAGAAAGCCTTCTGTGTAACATAAACTACAGAGGCAGACCTTGGCTTGACATCTCACTCTTAGCTTCGAAATGAAAAGACCTAGGGCTGGAACAAAGCCAGCTGCACCTGATCTTTGTGCTGAACAAAGCTCCCTGAAGTACCCTGTCCCTCCAGCCTACCACTCTGTCATATCTGTCTCCAGGAAAGCTTTCTTTATTCTCTCATTCACACAGCACTTGCAGGATGGCCAAGGGATCAGGCCCAGCCAGCATGGATTTAGGAAGGGCAGATCCTGCCTGATCTCTTTCTATGATCAGGTGATCACCTAGTGGATGTGGGGCAGGCTGTGGATGTAGTCTACCTGGACATCAGCAAGGCCTTTGACACCATTCCCCACAGCAAACTCCTGGCCAAGCTGTCAGCCCCTGGCTTGGACAGCAGCACTCTGAGCTGGGTTAGGAACTGGCTGAAGGCTGAGCCCAGAGAGTGGTGGTGAGTGGTGCCACATCCAGCTGGCGGCCAGGCACTAGTGGTGTCCCCCAGGGATCAGTGCTGGGCCCCATCCTGTACAATATCTTGATTGATGATCTGGATGAGGGCGTTGAGTCCATCATCAGTAAGTTTGCAGATGACACCAAGCTGGGGGCAGGAGTTGATCTGTTAGAGAGTAGGAGAGCTCTGCAGAGGGACCTTGCCAGGCTGGGCAGATGGGCAGAGTCCAAGGGCATGAGATTGAACACATCTAAGTCCTGTGTCCAGTTCTAGGCCCCTCAGTTTAGGAAGGATGTTGACTTGTTGGAACGTGTCCAGAGAAGGGCAACAAAGTTGGTGAGGGATTTGGAACACAAGCCCTATGAGGAGAGGCTGAGGGAGCTGGGGTTGCTTAGCCTGGAGAAGAGGAGACTCAGGGGTGACCTTATTGCTCTCTACAACTCCCTGAAGGGAGGTTGCAGCCAGGCAGAGGTTGGTCTCTTCTCCCAGGCAGCCAGCACCAGAACAAGAGGACACAGTCTCAGGCTGTGTCAGGGCACGTTTAGGCTGGATGTTAGGAAGAAGTTCTATACAGAGAGAGTGATTGCCCATTGGAATGGTCTACCCATGGAGGTGGTGGAGTCACCTTCATTGGAGGTGTTCAGGAGGAGACTTGATGGGGTGCTTGGTGCCATGGGTTAGTTGTTTAGGTGGGTTGGATTGGTTGATGGGTTGGACATGCTGATCTTGAAGGTCTCTTCCAACCTGGTGTATTGTACTGCATTATTGTATTGTAAGTGCCAGGCTGTACACATTGGCCACAACGTTGAAGTGCTGGAGTGTGTCCTGAGAAGGGCACCAAAGCTGGTGAAGGGCCCGGAGAATCGGGCTGGTGAAGAGCAGCTGAGGGAACTGGCAGTCAGTCTGGAAAAGAGGAGGCTGAGGGGAGAGTTCATTCCTTCTTGTGGGAGTTTTAGGCTATGCCTTTAAAATTTTCACAGATCTTGGACAGAAAGTAGTAAAAATGTAAAGAAATCACTGTTGGGTGTAAAAAGGCAAATAGAGGTAATTCTGAACAATCCCATTGGAAGAGATAAGGGACTAAAAGTGGTTGTACCGAAATACTCTCTCTGCTCTTGTTGCTTCTTCACTCTGGGAGAGATACTGACTTGCTTCTGCTTGACCTTGGCTGCATTGGTTAGTTATTAATTTCTCTGCTTCTGTCTCTTCTCCCTTTTATACAGGGGGTAAGGAGGGGCAGAGAGGGAGAAGCTAGTAGCTTCCCCTGGTCTTTGACCAGGGAGGTCCTTGTGCTGTTTATGAATTGTAAACACCTGTAAATATGGCAAATCCTGTATATTTTGTACATATTCATTGCATTCCACTGTAGATTGTAGTCTTGCTTGTAAATACAGCTCTCATTTGCTTCCCACTGAGCTGGTCTGGCAAATGTAATGTTGGGGGTGGGGTGGGAATTTCAACCCACCACACTTCTACAGCTCTCTAAAACGAGGTTGGAGTGAGGTGGGGTTTGTTCTCTTCTCCCTAGTATCAGATGATAGGACAAGAGGAAATGTCCTGAAATTGTGCCAGGGAGGTTTACGATGGAGATGAGGAACAGTTTCTTTGCTGCAAGGGTGGTCAGGCATTGGAACAGGCTGCCCTGGGAGGTGGTGGAGTCACCATCCCTGAAGGTGTTCAGCAAATATGTGGCCATGGCACCTGGGGGCACGGTTTAATGGCCATGGTGGTGTTAGGTTGATGGTTGGACTCAATGATCTTATAGGACTTTTCTAATGATAACAACTCTGTGACTTTATGAATCTATGATTTTAAGTAGGCCTTACAGACCACTGGTAACATGACACACTTTGCTTCATTAATCATATTAGCTAGAAAGAGAAGTAGCTTAAATAAGACCTGGGGATGTAGGGGTTTTTGTTTTGCCTCTCTGAGAGCCCATCTGAGACTGGTGCTGTGCAGATTGCATGTGCCCCTTAGCACCACGCTGAAACGTGACCTTGGGTGTTTTTCACACTAACCAAACAAAAAGCTTATGCAGTTACAAGCTTTCTGGAAATAATGGATGGCAATCACAACTGTGGTCAAGAAGGCTTCAGGAGGTCACATTTCTGTGTCACCTGAGCCTAGTTTTAAGTGAATTCTCTGCTGACCTGAACTGGTCCTGCGAGTTCCAGGGTGAAAGGAGCCTCTTTGCTAACGCGCTGTCAGGCATTTGGAAAGGGGAGAAGGTTGAAGTTGCTCCATGAGGAAAGTCCCCAGGCCATCTCCTTGTATTCACATGAGCAGGCAGATGGACAGACCTCTTCACAGAATCACAGCATGGTGGGGATTGGAAAGGACCTCTGGAGATCATCTAGTCCAACCCCCTGCTAAGGCAGGTTCACCTAGAGCAGGTTGCACGGCAACACATCCAGAAGGAAATTAGTGTTACCAAGAGATAAGTTACTGCTGTTTTATTAGCTGCAGAACAGACCAACACAGGTAGCTGCTGCTAGGGGAGGAAGGTGGCCAAGACCAGGCTGGATGAGGCTCTGGCCATCCTGATCTAGTGTGGGGTGTCCCTGCCCATGGCAGGGGGTTGGAACTAGGTGATCCTTGTGGTCCCTTCCAACCCTGACTGATACTATGATACTATGCATTTGTTTGTGCTGTAGAAAACTGGGGGGGAAGCTCAGGAGGAAAATTTCAGGCACAAAAAGTTCCAAACCACTGTTGATTAAATATTTTTCACGGATTGCATCAGGTTGGAAGGGACCCTCCAAGGCCATCTTGTCCAACCCCCTGTTGTTGTGTAGTATTGCTCTTCAGAAGTATGAAGATGTGTGTCATACTGCTTGGTAAGGGGCTGAAAAATGGGACTGTTTTATTCAGTTGAAGACATCACCTTATGTGAAAGAGACATTAGAATCATTAAGGGTGGAAAAGACTTCTAAAATCATCAAGTCTAATGATCAACCCAACACCACCATCCCCCTTAATTCAGGTCCCATCTTTAGATCTGGATAGGTTACTTGCTTGAAGCTGGCTTTGTGGCCTCCATTATTCATGGCAAACTAAGTTGTTATAAGTAAAGGAGAAGGGAGTAGTTCCTGCATTATCTGGGGGCTATTTGAGTTCCCCATTGCAAATCTTGATGTTAACATGGGAGTAAGTCATTTGCAAGTTGGTCTTTAAATGCCAGCAGACATAGAAAAGAAAAGAAAAGAAAAGAAAAGAAAAGAAAAGAAAAGAAAAGAAAAGAAAAGAAAAGAAAAGAAAAGAAAAGAAAAGAAAAGAAAAGAAAAGAAAAGAAAAGAAAAGAAAAAAAAAGAAAATAAAATAAAAGAAAAGAAAAGAAAAGAAAAGAAAAGAAAAGAAAAGAAAAAAGAAAATAAAAGAAAAGAAAAGAAAAGAAAAGAAAAGAAAAGAAAAGAAAAGAATTACCAAGGTTGGAAGAGACCTGGAAGATCATCGAGTCCAACCTGTAACCACAACCTCACAACTAGACCATGGCACCAAGTGCCACATCCAGTCCCCTCTTGAACGCCTCCAGGGACGGCGACTCCACCACTTCCCCGGGCAGCACATTCCAATGACGAATCACTCTCTCGGTGAAGAACTTTCTCCTCACCTCCAGCCTAAACTTCCCCTGGCGCAGCTTGAGACTGTGTCCTCTTGTTCTGGTGCTGGTTGCTAGGGAGAAGAGGCCAACCCCTTCTGGCTACAACCACCTTTCGGGGAGTTGCAGAGAGCAATGAGGTCTCTCCTGAGCCTCCTCTTCTCCAGGCTAAACAACCCCAGCTCCCTCAGCCTCTCCTCACAGGGCTGTGCTCAAGGCCTCTCCCCAGCCTTGTTGCCCTTCTCTGGACACGTTCAAGTGTCTCGATGTCCTTCTTAAACTGAGGGGCCCAGAACTGGACACAGTACTCAAGGTGCGGCCTAACCAGTGCAGTGCACAGGGGCACAATGACCTCCCTGCTCCTGCTGGCCACACTGTTCCTGATGCAGGCCAGGATGCCATTGGCCCTCTTGGCTGCCTGGGCACACTGCAGGCTCATGTTCAGCCTCCCATCAACCAACACCCCCAGGTCCCTCTCTGCCTGGCCGCTCTCCAGCCACTCTGACCCTAGATCCATTTAATTCCTATGTTAAATATGGAAGTGGCTCAGATCCTATTCTTCCCCTCAAAGGAGTCTTTACTGAGGTGAGAAACTTGATTTTCTTGACCCAAGTTATGCCAGACTTCCCCCCCCCCCCAACCTCCCCCTGCAGACCTTGGCGCCGAAAGGCACTTTAAGGACGATTAAAATGAGGGACATCATGAAGGCTTGCTCGCAGAATTTACAACATGAATTTTTAATAGCTTCTGAATTATTCTGTTTCTTTTATAGTTCATATAATAACATGGTAGATTTGGTGCTTGTATTTCAGTGCAGGGAATTCAGGTCAAATTTGCTGTAACTTCGTTGATAACAGACTGGTGGCCAGTAACAGCCCAGGAGGGCTTGCTGGAGGGGAGTCATTTGCCTTCTTGTTCTTCTTTTTGCCTATGTTCTTTCTGTCTCCCTTGGTTTGTATCTGGGTTTTATTGCTCTCTACAGCTACCTGAAGGGAGGTTGTAGACAGGTGGAGGTTGGTCTCTTCTCCCAGGCAACCAGCACCAGAACAAGAGGACACAGTCTCAAGCTGCACCAGGGGAGGTTTAGGCTGGATGTTAGGAAGAAGTTCTTCACAGAGAGAGTGATTGCCCATTGGAATGTGCTGCCCAGGGAGGTGGTGGAGTCACCATCACTGGAGGTGTTCAGGAGGAGGCTTGATAGGGTGCTTGGTGCCATGGTTGAGTTGATTAGGTGGGGTTGGATGATAGGTTGGACACGGTGATCTCAAAGGTCTCTTCCAACCTGGTCTATTCTATTCTATTCTATTCTATTCTATTCTATTCTATTCTATTCTATTCTATTCTATTCTATTCTATTCTATTCTATTCCATTCCATTCCATTCCATTCCATTCCATTCCATTCCATTCCATTCCATTCCATTCCACATCTGTCTATTCATCATTTATCAGTCCTTATAGCATGATTTGTATTTTAACCCTTTAAGATGAATCTATGAATCCAGAAAATATTGAAGAGAGAATTTTATGTGATTTGGTTAATGCTTCAACACAAAGGAAGCATCTTTGAACTGGGACTAGTAACAGCCTAAGAGGGCTTGCTGGAGGGGAGTCATTTGCCTTCTTGTTCTTCTTTTTGCCTATGTTCTTCCTGTCTCCCTTGGTTTGTATGTGCTTTCAAGTACACATCTGTCTACTCACCATGTATCAGTCCTTACAGCATCATTTGTGTTTTAACCCTTTAGATATCAATCTATGAATCCAGGAAATGTTGAAGAAAAAGGTTTATGTGATTTGGTTAATGCTTCAGCACAATGGAAACATTTTTGAACTAGGACTGTGTGCTTTTATCTTCTTTAGTCATTACAGCTCACCAATACAGCCTGGAGAACAGTGAGATCACAGAGCACTCTTTGGTGAATAGAATCTGCCCTCAAAATATCCTTTTAGCAATTTTCTTCATGGTTCTAGGTGAAAATTCTGCTCCTGCAGTGTTCTCTGTATTTTATCTTCTGTTACCTTGCCTTCACAAATGGCCATTGAGCTTTTTTCTGAAAGAGATTTTAGTCTACATATTGGACTTGGCAGGGTCACCAGCTTAGTGATAGAATCCTAGAATCACAGAATTGTTTCATTTGGAAAACAATCTGCAAGATCATCGAGTCCAACCTTCAGCCCAACCCCACCGTGGCCACCAGACCACGTCCCAAAGCGCCACGGCCAACACGTTTCTTGAACACCTCCAGGGATGGTGACTCCACCACCTCCCTGGGCAGCCTCTTCCAGTGCCAGACCACTTTTACAGGAAAGAATTTTTTCCCCTAATATTCAACCTACCCCTCTCCTGGCACAATTTCAGGCCATTTCCTCTTGTCCTATCACCTGATACCAGGGAGAGGAGGCCAGCCCCCACCTCACTACAACCTCCCTTCAAGGAGTCATAAAGAGCAATGAGGGCTCCCCTCAGCCACCTCTTTTCCAGACTATGCAATCATAGTTCCCTCAGCTGCTCCTCTCCAGCCCTGTTCTCCAGACCCTTCACCAGCTTTATTGTTCATCTGGACATGCTGCAGCACCTCAGTGTCCTTTTGGTAGTGATGGGCTAAAACTGAGCCCAGGACTCAAGGTGTGGCCCCACCAGTGCCCAGTACAGGGGTACAATCACTTCCCTGGCCCTGCTGGCCACACTGTTGCTGATCCAGGCCAGGATGCTGGTAGCCTTCTTGGCCACCTAAGCACATTGCTGGCAGAAAATAGTTTGTGGGTTTTAATAACATCCTTGATGGGCCCTTTTGCTTTAATAATAGGGTTGTTGGTCCTTGTCAAGGTTTCTCTTGTCTGGAAGGACCTACCATTTCAGCTTTCTTTGCCACCTACTATTGTCTGACCACTGTATTGGATTTTTCCTCCATGCTTCTGATGAGCAATACCTAAAGATGAAGGCTGGAGGAACCATCAGGGTAGCCTGGACACCCTTCCAAATATATGCCAGAAATAAAGAAAACAGCAGTTGCTGCATTCCTGAAGCTCAGTGGTGCAGCCTTTTCAGGCTCAAATGCTAGTAATTGGGACCATTTGTTGTCATTTATGTAAATAAGGTAATGAATCATCAAATATGGAAAGCAGGCTATTAAGTCATCTGCATAAAATCTCCAGATTTCAGAACATTCAGTCTCTATAAGTATGGGTGGATTCAAACCAAGGAGTATCTTGCCAGATGGCTTGAGCATGTGAGGGTGTACTGCTTAGCCTTTTTAGAGGGGTAGCTGTAAACTCAGATTACCTGAGCTCTCCCATATAGCTACATGAGCACAAATCCATCCACCTGCAGATCCCTTTACTGTTGTTTTAACAAATATGTTCCTCCCTCCAGAGCAGCTCAGCACAGGATCAAGCAACTGACTGTTGGTAGATGATGTACTCAAAGCCGTGCAGTCAGCATTATGGGGCACTTGTTATCACAGAAACACAGAATGGTAGGTGTTGGAAGGGACTTCTGGAGATTTGAGTCCAACACCCCTGCCCAGGCAGGTTCCAGTGCTCTGTCACCCTTAAAGTTCCTCCTTATGTTTAGATGGAACTTGTTATGTTCAAGTTTGTGCCTGTTACCCCTTGTCCTGTCACTGGGCACTGCTGAAAAAAAGATGGTCCCACCCTTCTGATACCTACCCTGGATCAGCATTGATGAGATCCCCTCTCAGTCTGCTCTTCTCCAGACTAAAAAGATCCAATCCTCTCAGCTTTTCCTCATCACAGAGATGTTCCTGTCCCTTCAGCATCTTTGTTGCCCTTTTCTCTATCCTCTCCAGCATATCCCCCTCCTTCTTGAACTGAGGAGCTGACACAGTACTGACACAGTATTGCAGAGGTGGCCTCACCAGAACAGAGTGTGGTGCTGTGAGGGCAGTAAGTGAGAGAGCTCTGTAAAAGGTTAGTCTTTTCTTAAGAGGTGGTGGCCAGTTGAAAATAATGATGGCAGAAGCTGGAGGAGGCTGCAGCTCTGCTAAAACAAATTACCAAGCAACATTTGAAACTCCCATTTTCTCCAGAGCAACATGGCACTTTAGTTGTTCCTCTCCCTTAGCCCTTTTTGTTGTGGCATTGAAGACTGAACCTGCCACAGTCTCACTTCTACAGTTTCAGAAGAGGTTTTGAAACATGGGCACTTTCCTCTTTTATTAAGATAAAAAAAAAAAAAAACCCAAACTGCTCACACTACAAATTTGACAAAAGCTCTTTTTGTGCCCAACTTTAAAATGCTTTAAGAATCAAATGTCACCCTTGAGCCTCCTCTTCTCCAGGCTAAGCAACCCCAGCTCCGTCAGCCTCTCCTCACAGGGCTGTGCTCCAAACCCCTCCCCAGCTTTGTTGCCCTTCTCTGGACACATTCCTACAACCCTCTGGGTGGGGCAGGGAGCCAGTTGTGGTTATGAGAAGGCACCCTGAGGGCAGAACACCACCAGATGAGGGACAGCAGTTATGAGTCTATGCTGGTTTAGAAAAACCACAACCATGATAGAGTTCCATATCTGTAAGCACTTTATTAGCATGCCCCAGACCTGTGCACTCAGGCAAGTACAGGACTTGAAAGGTCTTGAACCAAAGCCAGGGAGAAGATTCAGAAGTGACAGAAGAATAAAGAGAATGAATTCTGCCCTTGCTGAGGGTATTTCTGCTTTTAGGGCAGGATGAGGTGCGTTCAGCTTCCACACTTATCTTCACCAAAGCTTTTGCTGTGCTTTAATGTTCTAAAACTGAAAGAAAAGGACTTACACTGACCTGAAGGGTTCTTTCTTGGGTTTGACTTCTTTTTGATTTCGTTTTATTTTAAAGTCTTGGAGCTGAGATTAAATTTTTATGGCTGAGTAGTAAATCTCCGGGACAGGGTTTCCTGGTGGAAATGACAACTCTGCTTTAAGTTTATCATCTTCTAGGCAGCTATTACACTACAACAGGACCCTTAACAGACTTTTCTTTTGAAGACCTTATTAAAGAGTAGCAGGCTTGCTGTAATTACAGCTTGCTTTCTGTTGGGGGGTTCACCTGTCACTGAATGACTGACTGCTCTCCTTTTGCATGGTTTGTTTTTCTGGGGAGGATGCTTCGAGACCTGCGTGATATCTTTTCAAATAGCTCTCCGTATGTTGAACACAGAATCACAGGATGGTTTGGGTTGGAAGGGACCTTAAAGATCATCTAGATCCAACCCTGCTGCCATGGGTAGGGACATCTGGTTGTAGGCAGGAGGGGGTTGGTCTCTTCTCCCAGGCAATCAGCAACAGAACAAGAGGACACAGTCTCAAGCTGCGCCAGGGGAAGTTTAGGCTTGGGGTAAAAGTTCTTCACAGAGCGAGTTGTTAGCCGTTGGAATGTGCTGCCCAGGGAGGTGGTGGAGTCACCATCCCTGGAGGTATTCAAGAGGGGATTGGATGTGGCACTTGGTGCCATGGTTTAGTAGTCATGAGGTCTTGGGTGACAGGGTGGACTTGATGATCTTTGAGGTCTTTTCCAACCTCATTGATTCTTTGATTCTATGATCAGGTTGCTCAAGACCTCATCCAACCTGGCCTTAAATACCTCCATGGAGGGAGCATCCACAGCCCCTCTGGGCAACCTGTTCCAGTGTCTCACCACCCTCACTGGAAAGAATTTCTTCCTAATCTTCAGTCTCAATCTCCCCTCTTCCAGCTCAAAGCTATTGCCTCTCATCCTATCACTTCAAGCCCATGTATAAAGTCCCTCCCCAGCTTTCTCACAGGCCTATTTCAGGAAGTCTGCTTTAAGGTCTCCCTGGAGCCTTCTCTTCTCCAGGCTGAAAACCCAACTCTCTCAGCCTGCCCCCATAGGGGAGGTAGTCCAGCGCTCTGATCATCTTTGTGGCCTCCTCTGGACCTGCTCCAACAGTTCCAAGCCCTTCTTGTGCTGGGGCCACCGGAACCGGACGCAGCATTCCGGGTACATGACGCAACTTCTGTATGATGCAACTGTTTCAGAAGTCATCTATGGAAAAATAAAACACTGGCACATAGTTCTAAGGAAGCTTTAACATCTGCAGAATTAACTTGTCACTAATTTTGCATGCTTCAGTTACTAGAAAATGTATCTGAAGCACTGCTCTTTATTTTATCACATTGTGTACCTATCTGTGACTTGCATCTGAAATTGTTTTCAGCACTGAGCTGCTTCTTTTGGTGCCTATACATTTGTTTCCCATTTTGTGCTGAAAATGTTATGCCAGCTGGTTACTTGCTCCATTTTGTCAAGAGAAGACCTCATTAATTTACTGTTTTAGCTTCTGCACCTGCAACTTCCATTTATTGGTGTGGAAGTTGTTTCTTCTCAATAGTTCAGAAAGTCTGCTGGATTTAGAGCATTTGTATATGCATGCTTCCCTCTGATGGAGATAGCTGCAGACCAACATATGGGAGAGGATTTTGTGAGGCTGAGAAAACACCACAGAGGGTCTATTTATAAGGGCCTGTGATGATAGGACAAGTGGCAAGTATTTTAAACTAAAGCAGGGTAGATTTAGATTGGCAATTAGGAGGAAACTCTTAACTATGAGGGTGGTGAGACACAGGAATGGGTTGCCCAGAGTGGCTGTGAACTCCTCATCCATGGAAGTCACAGTATCACAATATCACCAAGGTTGGAAGAGACCTCAAAGATCACCAAGTCCAACCTGTCACCACAGACCTCGTGACTAGACCATGGCACCAAGTGCCACGTCCAATCCTCTCTTGAACACCTCCAGGGACGGTGACTCCACCACCTCCCTGGGCAGCACATTCCAATGGCGAATGACTCTCGGTGAAGAACTTTCTCCTCACCTCCAGCCTAAACCTCCCCTGGCACAGCTTGAGACTGTGTCCCCTTGTTCTGATGCTGGTTGCTTGAGAGAAGAGACCAACTCCCTCCTGGCTACAACCACCCTTCAGGTAGTTGTAGAGAGCAATGAGGTCTCCCCTGAGCCTCCTCTTCTCCAGGCTAAGCAACCCCAGCTCCCTCAGCCTCTCCTCACAGGGCTGTGCTCAAGGCCTCTCCCCAGCCTTGTTGCCCTTCTCTGGACACCTTCAAGTGTCTCGATGTCCTTCTTAAACTGAGGGGCCCAGAACTAGACACAGGACTCAAGGTGTGGCCTAACCAGTGCAGAGTGCAGGGGCACAATGACTTCCCTGCTCCTGCTGGCCACACTATTCTTGATGGAGGCCAGGATGCCATTGGCCTTCTTGGCCACCTGGGCTGTTTAAGACCAGGTTGGATGAGGCTTTGAGCAGCCTGGCCTAATGGAACTTGTCCCAGCCCATGGCAGGAGGGTTGGAACTGGATGACCTTGAAGGTTCCTTCCAATCGAAACCATTCCATGGTTCTGTGAATCCTAGAGGTTGTCTCACAAAACTCCTCATCCCTGGAAGCTTTTTAAGACCAGGCTGGATGAGGCTTTGAGCAGCCTGGTCTAGTGGGAGGTGTCCCTCCCCATGGCAGGGCAGTTGGAACTGGATGGTCTTTAAGGTCCCTTCTAACTCAAGCCATTCTGTGATCCTAAACCGTATGGCATCAGCTCCCAGTTTTCCCTGGCTTGCATGCGAGGGATCCTCTCCCCTCCCCAGTTCTTTATGTGTGAATGTAAACTAGAACTTCAGGGCTGCCCAAAAAAGGAGACTTCAAGCTTTGCAAATGCTTTGTTTGGATTAATAACATCTCTAGTCATCTTCCTTTTATCCCAGGGGCAACAAACCTTACTGAAGTTAATAGCAGTGTAATAACCAGTTTAATATATGGCAGAAAATGCCTTCTGCTATCTAGCCCTTAAGAAATTCTTGTTGTCATGTTTCAGCAGTTGTTTATTTTCCAGGCAGGCAAGAGGGGGTTTGCCTTTTGAAACTGATAGGGCATTGTTTGAAACAGTGTATGGAAAGTGTAAGATGTTTTAAAAGTGTTGCTTGTTGCCATCTATGTGATGAATCCAGAGCACAGACTGCACTGGTCCCTTCAGCTGAGTTTCTGTTGTGACAGGGCTTGTTCACTGACCTGAAGCACTAGAGAACTTCCCACGGCACTTCATGAAACCCTGACAAACTGCACTGCTTTCTGCTTGATGGTATGTTGCATCAATATGATGTCTCTGCCTAGCTGAGGTTGGTTATCTGAAATCTGAGGGGAAAGGGGTTGGGTTTGTTTGGAGCTTGGTGTGTTTGTTTGGGGGTTGGGTTTGTTTGGGGGGTTTTGTTTTGTTTTGGTGGGTTTTCAAAGCAGTTCAAAAGAGTACCTTGGGGCTTCAGAAAGGCTGGGAGCTGATGAAAGACTTGCTGCCTGGGGAGCTTCATTAGGAACCTGTGGTGGAGGGGGTGGGATGGCAGGGAGGGGCCTGCCCTGCAGCTGGGGTGAGTCCAGGGCTTCAGGGGAGCTGGGGTGGGGAGAGGACCTGTGCAGCTGTGAAGCTGGCAGCTGCCCCTGGCTGCACGCTCTTGTGCCGCTTCCTCCCGTGAGTGATTTACTGTCGCTACACCCATCCTGAAACACGACCACTTAACCAGCCTGGCCTTCTGGTTTGGGCTGGATTTTGGGGGGCTTTATTGAAAGTTTTGATGCTTGTGGCTGGAATCACCAGCTTCACATCTCAGAGCCTTTAAAACAAGCCAACAAGGCCTTTCTTGGGAGCAAACTGCAAGAGGGCAGAGGGAGTAATGACCAGAAAGGCAGCAAATCCTCCCAGAAACAGCAAGCAATGAGATAGTTTAGGTGCTGGGACTTCAGAGAGAGATATGTCTGTTTTTGGACAGAGGGAAAGATATTTCAGCTTCCAGGTTATAAATAGGGTCTGACTGGATTTGCTAATACAGAATTACAGCATGGGGAGGGTAGGAAGGCACTTCTGGAGATTGCAAAGTCCAACCCCCAGCTCAGACAGGCTCAGCTACAGGAGGCTGGTCGTGGCCATGCCTGGCTGTGTTGATTGTCTCCAAGGATGGAGACTTCATGACATCTCTGGGAAACCTGTGCAAAAAGTTTTTATTTTGTTCTTTATATTTCCTTTCTTTTGGTTTGTGCCCATTGCCTCTTGTCCCATTGCTGGGCATCACTGAGAAGAGCCTGGCTCCATCTCCTTTCATCCACACATCAGATACTTATGCATGTGGATAAGATGCCCCTCAGCCTGCAGGCTGAGCAGTCCCAGCTCTCTCAACCTCTTCTCACACAATATAATGCCATTGAGGCTCCTGATTGCTATTCAGACACCAAGATACCACTGAAAGTGGACATCTTTGACTGGGGTATTCTGGAGATCTCCCATGTCTGAACAACTTGTCCCATTTCTGCATGCCTGTGCCTCTGCTGTGAGACAAAAAGTTTCTTCCTTGTCAAAAGTCAGTATCAATCAGGATGTTACTACTGTCTCACAGTGCAGAAGTGTTGCCTCAATATCCACATGGACAAAGCTTAGGGTCTTCACTTTCCCTGTTGGAAGCAGCGGGATTAGCTCTCCCTTTTCCCATCCCTTGTTGTTGTGTTGCTATAGGGAAAATTGAATTCATTATGTCCTTGCTTTGCTTAGAAATGAAAATATTCTAAGTTTACAGGTAATGTGACCATCTGGCTAGAATATAGCTTCATAGGTGAGGCTACTCTTCCAAGCCTCAAGCTGAGGAGTTGTACCTGAGGAGGTTTATGTTGGAGATTAGAAGAAACTTCTTCCCTGAAAGCGTTCTCAACCACTGGAACAGGCTCCCCCGGGGGTTGGTAGAATCCCCATCCCTGAAGGTGTTTAAAAGCTATAGAGATGATGTACTGAGGGTTGTGGTTGAGCTCCAGACTTGGTAGAGTTAGAGAATGGTTGGACTTGGTGATCTGAAAGGTCTTTTCAGATGGTTCAGCTCTGACAGGGGGGTTGGGCTAGATGATCTTTTGATGTCCCTTCCAGCCCCTAACATTCTGTGATTCTGTGATGTGATCCCATGATAAGTCCCTCCTTGAGAGCTGAAGTCTTCCCACTCACACAGGGCTCCTGCCATGCTGAGAGAGTAGTGTGCAGACGACGATCACTGTCATGGCAAGTGCTCTGTCGCACTGCTTGGGCCCTATTCTTGATGGGTCAACAAAGCAATAGACAATATGCTTTGCAGAGGATGCAAAACCAATTAGCTCTTTAACTGGGAGCTCTTGAAAAAATATATGGAAATAGCATGCAGGAAGATGTTCCTGCCTTGCACAATTGCCATCTCAGAAAATGAGGCATGTCTGTAATCATTTAGTCATCTTCTCCTGTCGTTTTGCTTGTTAAGCATTTCTCCAAAGTAACTGTTAGTGCTTTAGCGCTGGTAGTATTGATCCAGCTCCGAAATAAAACATTCCCTCATAGTCTCAAGGTATTGATAGAGAACACTGGTTGCCTGGGATATTGAGGAATAATACACTTTAAAATTCAGTGTGAAGACTTCACTGTGAGTGTAGCTGTGGTGTTTTCTCTGGGTGGCACCCTGGGTTGGTGGGGCTCTTTAGATGTCGGCTCCAAAATTACGGTGCCTCGAATTTCCCTTTCATGCCACCAAATAGTCTGTGCCTTGGCAGCGCTCACAAGCACAGGGCTGGCAGGGAAAGTTAGGCAGGCTTTGCCTAGGCATTTTCAAAGGAAAGCACCCAGGAACTGAGATTTGAAATAATGTAGCCTGAGGTCAGGATTTTTTATTTGGAGAGTCAGTAAAGAACAGGGTTATCTGTAGTGTGCAAGAAGCCAGGGGCTGGCGGGTGGTTTTTTTCAGGTGTACATGTACCAGTGACAGAGGAAAGTACAATGGGCAATATTCTGTTTCTTAAGGAATGCCAGTTTATTATTATTAAGGGATTTGGACCTTCTTTTTTTTTCAGAAAGCTGATCTTCACTGACAATCCTTCATTTATTTTGGCGAGCCAGAAAACACAAAGGAAGGAGAATATGCATCATTTAATCCAATTTAAGCTCGCGCTGTGCTTAGCTCAAAGACAAACGGGTCCCGGACACCAGGCACTGAAGTACAGTGTGGGTTTGGCTCACAGAGAAGAAATCTGCTAAAACAAGAAAGCATTTGTTTGAGAGCTGGGAGAGGAATGTGGGATGGTCCCACATGCAGAGGTAACCCCACGCCTGGGTGGTTTTCCACATTGTACCTGTGTAGGTGGGACACTCCCATTCTGCTCCACTGCTGCCAGGCACCTCCTCAGTGCTCACCAGGAGCTTCAGGCAGCCCCTGTAAGAGCATCTGCTCCCCACAGCAGGGTTAGGACTCAGCACCAGAGCAGAGTCATCTGTTTGAGCCCAGCACACATTTACATTCCACAGGTCTGGGAAACTGTCTGCGTGACCACCCAACGCCTGGTGTTTAAAACTGCTCGGACTGGCAGCACAGCACTTTGCATCCAGCTGCGCTGCACACACCAACTCCCCAGCTCCTCTGCTGGAAAGGGAGCCGGGAAGGATTGGTTTGAGGAATTGCTTTTGGAGCAGGTACATTCCTGCACAGGCAGAATGTCCAAGCCCTCTCGCTTGGCTCGACCTTTGGCAGCTAATACAGCTCCTAAATCGCCTTTGTCTAGGAAAGAAGATTTTAACAGCCGGTCGCGAAAAATTAGGCTAGGGGAAAAGATTTTGAGAGCTGGCAGTGAAGGAAACCTGGTGAAACAGCATCAGCAAGAGCAGGTGGAAATCACAGGAGGGTTTGTGCCACGGAGGGCTCCTTTCCTGAAAGGTAACTGGTTATTTCATGCTGCAACAGAAATAATCAAATGCATTTGCAGTTGTTGCCTCTTTAATGAACCCCAAACATCAATTACTGTAGAGTGTGTGTGTAGGGGTGTGTGTGCATATGTGTGTGTGTGTGTATCTTTCTAAAGTGACAGATTCTGGTCCACAAAGCATTTGTTTTGGAAATAACAGGGCTCCAAACATTGTTGTCGTCGGTTTGTGGCTGGGTGCTGTATACAAACTGAGAACGCTGGGCTGTGGAAGTGGCACATCACAGCCTCTCCCAGCCTGAGTCTGAGCCCGCATCGTGAAGCTTTACTCGGAATGGTCATTTGGAATTATTAGCAAGAGTGGAAAGATGAAATAAGGTAGAGAAAAATAGATATCAGTGCAGGCACAGAATCCCCTTCAGCCTTGCAAGTAAAACTCCTATTCCTGGCTCCTAGGAGGGCAGCTGTGAGTTGGTTTCTTGTATGAAAACCGGAGAGATCAAGTGTATTTGGAAAAGCTTATATGCTTTTAGAATGCAAACAAATGTGGGGGATAAGATAAGATTATGATCTGCTTTCACTGATCTGTTTAGCAGTGGGCTGCAGGAACATTAGCATTGCCTCTTTGTAACTTAGTTTTGGTGACAGTACTCCTTAGAACTGCATTTAAAAGGAGCTGTTTAATCTGGCTGGTGAAAAAATGAGGGTAAGTTGCCTTGCTGCTAGGAAATAAATGCTTAGAACATTGCTAATAGTAGTTTAACTGTTCATTTCCTAATCAAATAGAATATTACTAAGTAGCATTTTCACTGTTTATTTCCTAATAGAGTATTACTAAGTAATCTTTTAACTGTTTGTTTCCTAATCAAATGGAATATTACTAAGTAATATTTTAACTGTTTATTTCTAATCAAATAGAATATTACTAAGTAATATTCTAACTATTTATCTCCTAATAGACTAGAATATTACTAAGTAATCTTTTAACTGTTTATTTCCTAATAGACTAGAATATTACTAGGTAATATTTTAACTGTTTATTTCCTAATCAAATAGAATATTACTAAGTAGCATTTTCACTGTTTATTTCCTAATAGACTAGAATACTACTAGGTAATATTTTAACTGTTTATTTCCTAATCAAATAGAATATTACTAAGTAACATTCTAACTATTTATTTCCTAATAGACTAGAATATTACTAAGTAATATTTTGTTTATTTCCTAATAGACTAGAATATTACTAGGTAATATTTTAACTGTTTATTTCCTAATCAAATAGAATATTACTAAGTAACATTCTAACTATTTATCTCCTAATAGACTAGAATATTACTAAGTAATATTTTAACTGTTTATTTCCTAATAGACTAGAATATTACTAAGTAATATTTTAACTGTTTATTTCCTAATAGAATAGAATATTACTAAGTAATACTTTAACTGTTTATTTACTAATTGACTAGAATATTACTAGGTAATATTTGAACTGTTTATTTCCTAATAGAATAGACTATCACTAGGTAATATTCTAGCAATTTTTTCCCAATAGAATAAAATATTACTAAGTAATATTCTAACAACTTGTGTCCTAATAGAGTAGAGTATTACTAAGTAACACTCTGCTTGTTTCCTAATAGAATAGAGTATTACTAAGTCATATTTCAACTGTTCCTTTCCTAACAGAATAGACTAGTACTCAGTAATGTGTGTGTGCATTCTACCTATTCATTTCCTAACAGGACAGAATAGAGTATAACTAAGTAATATTCTAATGTGGGACTTTTAGTAAGTGTTGTGTTTAAATAGGAATGAAAAGCAGAATCCTTTCAATCCAGAGCAGAAATTGCTGCCCCTCCAGCCTAAACTCACAGGGAAAAGAAGTGTAAATCCTAGACCTTTGTAACTCGAAACTCTGTCTTTTCCTGTCACACACATGGCATCCAAGATTACAGGTTTTATTCCTGGCTGAGCAAGGTTGAAAAGAGGGTGGGTTTTTTTTCCCCCCCTGCAGCATGACTTTTATTATTTCACAAAGAAGGAAGAAGTGATGACACCTAATCTTACTCAGGGAGATGGATGATCTGTTTGTTTCTACAAAGGAAACTGGCTCTGAAGCACTTTATTAAAGGCAGAAGAGAGCAGATAGAAAAACTGAAGGTGGCAGGGCTTAAACTTCTGGTCTGACTCACACAACATCTTGCTTATTAGGCTAGGCAATGTGGAAGCTGATTTTTGCTCTTTGTGATGCATGCAAGAAATTAAAACCTTTGGTTGGGAAAGAAAAGAAAAAGAAGCAAGAAATCAGATGTAGACTTTTTTTCCCCTGCCCTGGTAACCAAATATTTATTGACACTACAGTCAAAGATATTTTCCCAGTTGAGATTTTAAACCCTGAAAACTTTCCTAGACAAGTCTGTAACTCTGTTTTTCACCAAGTTATAAAGGTTTATAAAGAGCAGTTAGTCCCCTTTGGTGCCTTGAGGGTACCAACATTACACAGAATAGCAAGAGTGTCCTTTTAAGGGATGTGATTCTCAGGGAGCTCTCAGGCTCTGCTTTTACTCCTTCTATTTAACTGGTTTGGGGGCTATGTAATGCTTTGCAACAACAGCATTGAAAAACCAACCCAAACCAAGGGTTGCACTCACTGCTTTGTGTGTTAGGTGAGGTTTCTCTAAAAGAAAATGCCAGTGACTCTTGGTAGTGCTGCAACCTGGCTTGTGCTTTTAGTGTTCAGGGCATTCTGCTTACTGTTTGCTGGAGCAGGAATTAATCCCTGCTACGTGCTGGCTTTCTGCACTGGGGTGATTTATGAACATCAGGCAAGATGTTACTGGGACTTGGGTTTGCAAGAGGTGCTGAAGAATGGATATTGATACTTCTGAAGGGGAGAGTATTGTAAGGGTGGTGGGAATGCAGTGTGTGGCTTTTCTCTGAAAATGGAACTGACTGGATGGCCCCCAGTGGAGTCCAAGCACTGGCCAAAGTGATTTGGAGGATCCTTTGTTAGAGGCTGGTGCAGAGGGGTGGCAGATATGGCAGAAGCCAAAGGAAGCAGTGAAGGGTGTAGGAGCCACAGGGCAGTGCCCCAGGGATCTGGGTGAGTAACAAAGAGCCAAGGCATGTTCATGTCACCTTGAAGAGGGAATGAGTGGGAGACGTGCCAGAGGACAGCTACAGGCTGGATTCAACAGCTGAAATAGGGAGCAAGGTGAGGGGAGGCTGAGAGCTCCCATGAGAAGAAAACTGGGACTTGGAGGAGAAAAAATGCTGAAGGAGGATTGAATTTTAGGAAAGAGTGAGTGAGAGGAGCTGGGATGGGGAAATGTGAGTAGGAAGCTTCCAAGTGGGGAGCAGGGACATGAACAACCCAATATAGAAGAGGAGGATCTGTTTGACCAACCTTCATCTGCTGTCATGTGATGTCAGCAAAACCCTGTGGCCCTCTGTATGTGTCCTCCAATCTTCAGTTGTAAGGGTTGTGGAGAGGTTGGTGCTGGTCTCTTCTCACAGGTAATTAGGGATAGAACAAGAGGGAATGGCCTTAAGCTGTCACTGGGTAGGTTTAAATTGGACATTAGGAAACATTTTTTCATGGCAAGAGTGGTCAGGCCTTGGAATGTGCTGCCCCAGGAGGTGATGGAGTCACCAACCCTGGATGTGTTTGAAAGTCATTTGGATGTGGTGCTTGGGGATATGGTTTAGGGATGAACTTTATAGAGTAGGGTTCTGGGTTGGACTTGGTGATCCTGAGGGTCTTTTCCAACATGAGTGTTTCTGTGATTCTGTTACCCCTTAAAGTCCCACTCCATGCACAGGAGATCAACCAGTGACCACTGGAGTAGTTTCCACTAGTGAGCAACATGATGGCATTTCTGGTTTCTTTAAGATCCTTTGCAGTGAAAACCAAAGAGAGAACTTGCATGAATGTTGTCAAGAGAGAGCAACCCAGCAAAGCTCAGTGCTTGGCAGCCAGGAAATCCAAAAGTGTGGTTACAGTTTTAATGGGGCTGCAAAGCATGATGACTTGTTTGGATTATGCTTATGTATTAGAATAGAATAGAATTAACCAGGTTGGAAAAGACCTTCGAGATCATCAAGTCTAACCTATCATCTAACACCATCTAATCAACTAAACCATGGCACCAAGCACCCCATCCAGTCTCTTCCTAAACACCTCCAGGGATGGTGACTCCACCACCTCCCCGGGCAGCACATTTCAATGGCCAATCTCTCTTACTATGAAGAACTTCTTCCTAACATCCAGCCTAAACCTCCCCTGGTGCAGCTTGAGACTATTAGGTTTTCTTCTACAGGGTTCCTGCCCTTTGCTGTGCATGGGATGAGTTGTGCTTAATGGACAAGTTGGGTCACATAGGTGGGGGTGGCAGAGAGAGAAGTAGTCTCTAGAGGTAAAGTCATGAAAGGCTGGAGCGGATCTCACTGCCTCTTGCACAGAGGTCTGCATGGGATCACACATACTGCCCCAGCTTTCACTGGGGAGTGTTGGCTGGCTGGAATTGCTTTTCATTTCAGTCTTGGGAGGGGTAAGTCTGAGACAGTGGTGAGGCCACACAGCAAATACTGTGTTCAGTTTTGGGCACCTCACTACAAGGACGTTGAGATGCTGGAGTGTAACCAGAGAAGATCAGTGAAGCTGATGAATGGTCTTGAATGCAAGGCTCATGAGGAACAGCTGAGGGAACTGGGGGTGGTTAGCCTTCAAAAGAGGAGGCTGAGGGGAGACCTCATTGCCCTCTACAACTACTTCAAAGGAGTCTGGAGCCAGGTGGGAGTTGGTCTCACATACAAGTGACAGGACAAGAGGAGATGACCTCACCTTGTACCAAGGGAGGTTCAGGCTGGATATCAGGCAAGATGTCTTCACAGAAAGGGTTCTCGGGCATTGGAATAGGCTGCCCAGGGAGGTGATGGGGTCGCCATCCCTGGAGATGTTTAAAAGGCACATGGATGTGGTGCTGAGTTTAGTAGTAGTGTCTTAGCAGCAGTGTTGAGATGGTGAGCTCCAGGTGAGCTATTTGGCTTGGTGATATCAAAGAGTTCTTCCAACCTCAACTGTTCTATGACTCTATGATTCTGATGTGCAGTGCTGAGCACACATAACAGTGATGGAAGTCAGTGCCTGCTGTGATTTTATCACACCAAGTGCTGTCTGATACAGAGGGCTCAAAAAGGTGACATTGTACTTATCTGTGACTCTTCACCTCAATTGGGTGAATATTGACCATAATTTCTCTGGCTGCCAGCTTGTCTTCTCTCTTAGAAAAAGGCAGGAAGGGGTAAAAGAAGGTTCTTAGTTTATAGGGACTCTTGTGAGAATGGCATTTCACAAATATTCATCATAGAACAGAACCACAGAAATAATTTGAGTTTTCTTTGGATGATCTTGTCCAGAATTTGAATTCTGAGGAATCTCAGAAGGCTGAGAGGTCTCTTGGTGAAAACAGGCCTCAGTATCCATATGAAAACAGTGATGCTGATGGAAATACCAATGTCACTGAGCTGCAAAGAGACCCATTGGTACCCTCTGGATTCTCTCAGAGTAGCTGAGACCTGCTCTGAAGTGGGCTTTCCAAAAGTGGTCATGGTACTCCACCACTGAGTGCAGACAGAATCACAGAATCATTAGTATTGGAAAAGCCCTCGAAGATCAAGTCCAACTGCCAGCCTAACATCACCATGCCCACTAAACCATGTCCCAAAGTGCCATGGCTACACATTTTTTGAGCACCTCCAGGGTTGGTGACTTCACCACCTCCCTGGGCAGCCTGTTCCAACACCTGACTAATTTTTCAGGGAAGAAAATTTTCCTAACCTCCAACTTAAACCTCCCTTGCTGCAACTTGAGGCTATTTCCTCTCATTCTATTTCTAGTTACTTGGCAAGAGAGACCAATCCCCACTTAGTTCCAACCTCTTTTCAGTGAGCTGTAGAGAGCAGGGAGGTGTCCCCCTCAGCCTCCTTTTCTATGGGATAAACAGCCCCAGTTCCCTCAATCACTTTTCACAAGACCTGTTCTCCAGAGCCTTTACCTCCCTCAACACAGTAGTGATGAATACTGAGGCCCCGGCTGCAAAATTCCATGCACCACAGTATCACTGAGGTTGGAAGAGACCTCGAAGATCATCGAGTCCAACCTGTCACCACAGACCTCATGACTAGACCATGGCACCAAGTGCCATGTCCAATCCCCTCTGAACACCTCCAGGGATTGTGACTCCACCACCTCCCTGGGCAGCACATTCCAATGCCTAACAACTCTCTCTGGGAAGAACTTTCTCCTCACCTCCAGCCTAAACTTCCCTGGCGCAGCTTGAGACTGTGTCCTCTTGTTCTGGTGCTGGTTGCTAGAGAGAAGAGGCCAACCCCTTCCTGGCTACAATCACCTTTCAGGTAGTTGTAGAGAGCAATGAGGTCTCCCCTGAGCCTCCTCTTCTCCAGGCTAAACAGCCCCAGCTCCCTCAGCCTCTCCTCACAGGGCTGTGCTCAAGGCCTCTCCCCAGCCTTGTTGCCCTTCTCTGACCACACTGATCTTCAGACAGATGTCGGGCAGGCATGTGGTATGTGAGCTTGTGAGGGGAAGTTTAAGCTCGAGGTGAGGAGAAAGTTCTTCACTGAGAGAGTTGTTATCCATTGGAATGTGCTGCCCAGGGAGGTAGTGGAGTCACCATCCCTGAAGGTTTCCAAGAGGGGATTGGACGTGGCATTTGGTGCCATGGTTTAGTCATGAGGTCTGTGGTGACAGGTTGGACTTGATGATCTTTGAGGTCTCTTCCAACCTTGGTGATACTGTGAGATGAGTTTTGTGCAGAGAACGAGATGATGATGGCCCAGAGCAGGGGTGGGGGGATGGGGTGTAAGGAGAGATGTGCACATGGTGTGGGAGGCAGCCTGCACAGTGTGAGTCAGAGTTTTGACATTTCTCATCTGGTGAGTGACTATCTTTGCAAACTCAACATCATTTTTGGATTTGCTGGTTTCAAGGAACAAAAAAATCAGAGCTAAGTAAACCTTTCATTTTCCCTTCTCTCTTTCTAGACTGAATCAATTAAAATCTGATTTTTTTTTTCACCTCTGGGATGTGTTACTGATAGGAGAGCTTTATGAGTTTCTGTCACCCATACTTTCCTCCAAGAAAAGCAGAAAATATACTAATGACTGTCTTTTCAATTTCCTTTCTCTGTTCCATTTTATTGCATTTTGATATTTGCTTTATTATTTGGCTTCACATCATTTCACTTTGCTTTATTTTCCTGTCCTTTTTCTTTCTCTCTTCCTTCCACACACACACACACTGGATTTTCCTCCCTCATTTCTCCTCTGCACTTTACTTTGCAGACTATGGTAAGTGGAATGCAAAGCCATGAGACTAAAGCTCTTGGTATGTCAGATTCTGATGGAGCCCAGACTGGACCAAACCTCTGTTTGTCCCATCTCTAGTTATTAGACAGGGACTTTAGGGATAGAGTGGGATCCATACTTGTGGGCTCTTCATGCCAATCCAGCAATAACAGCACCATAAAATCACACAGAATCACCAAGGTTGGAAGAGACCTCAAAGATCATCAAGTCCTACCTGTCACCACAGACCTCATGACTAAACCATGGCACCAAATGCCATGTCCAGTCCCCTCTTGAACCCCTCCAGGGATGGTGACTCCACCACCTCCCTGGGCTGCCCATTCCAAATATTTTCCCCATCTTATTTTTATTAGAGACTCCAACATAAACAGTGACTATGCAACCCATATGGGTGTTGCTAATTACCTGTAAAGCTTGGTGTGGCTTTTAAATAGAGGGATTGAATTGAACCATGGGCAAAGTTTGGAAGCTCTTCTTCCTGAGATTCAAGCAATATCTATGGAATGTTTAAAGCCAGGAGCTTTTCTCTATCAGGGACTTGCATTTCACAGCGTTTCCTGACAGGGATGTACCCACAAATACAGAACACATGTAGGATCAGGGGTTAGCCTTCCAAGGAAGTTCATTATTAAAAGAATAGCAAAGCAAAGAATGTTTGTATTTAGCCTGAGGTATTTTTGTTCCCTCTGCAACTGCTTAATATTCATCAAGACAGAGAGCAAAGATCTTCTAAGCACTTGGTATATACAAATGTTCATTATCTCACAAATTCAATGCTAGCTGTCTCCTTTACTGCCAATGCATTTATTGTTGGTTTGGTTTGTTGTTGGGGTGGGTTTTTTTTTTGCTTCTGAGACACAGAGGTTGTACTGTGATCTTAAAGTAAACAGGAAGATTAGAAATTTCGTGGTCTTGTACAGTAGCCTGCAAAACCATGCTGAAGCTAGGATTGGTATCAGGTGTGTGCAGCCTCATATGGTTAAATGGTTCAATATTTTGAGCTTGAGATGCTTAGCTTTGCAAATTGGTAAGGAATGTATTGGTTCATTTTCGTGTATTGGTATTAGAAATGAAGAAATAACATGGATCATTAGATCCCAGAATCATTTTGGTTGGAAAAGACCTTTAAGATTATTGAATCCAGCCAAGTCTGATGCTAAACTGTATCCCTCAGCACCACATCTCTGGCTCTTTGAAACAGTTCCAGGGATGGGGATTCAACCTCCTCCCTGGGCAGCCTGTGCCAGTGCTTGAGAACCCTTTCAAGGAAGGAATAGAATAGAATAGAATAGAATAGAATAGAATAGAATAGAATAGAATAGAATAGAATAGAATAGAGCAGAACAGAACAGAACAGGTTGGGAGAGACCCTCAAGATCATCACATCCAACCCATCATCTAATCAACTAAACCATGGCACCAAGCACCCCATCAGCTCTCCTCCTAAACACATCCAATGATGGCGACTCCACCACCTCCCCAGGCAGCCTCTCTATGAAGAATTTCTCCCTAACATCCAGTCTAAACCTCCCCTGGCACAGCTTGAGAGTGTGTTCTCTTGTTCTGGTGCTGGTCGCCTGGGAGAAGAGGCCAACCCCCACCTGGCTACAACCTCCCTTAAGGTAGTTGTAGGCAGCATTAAGGTCTCCCCTGTGCCTCCTCTTCTCCAGGCTAAGCAACCCCAGCTCCCTCAGCCTCTCCTCACAGGGCTGTGCTCCAAACCCCTCACCTACTTCGTTGCCCTTCTCTGGACACGTTCCAACAAGTCAACATCCTTCCTAAACTGAGGGGCCCAGAACTGGACACAGGACTCAAGGTGCAGCCTAACCAGTGCAGTGTACAGGGGCAGAATGACCTCCCTGCTCCTGCTGGCCACACTCTTCCTGATGCAAGCCAGGATGCCATTGGCCCTCTTGGCTGCCTGGGCACACTGCAGGCTCATGTTCAGGCTACCATCAACTAGTACCCCCGGGTCCCTCTCTGCCTGGCTGCTCTCCACCCACTCTGACCCCAGCCTGTAGCACTGCCTGGGGTTGCTGTGGCCAATGTGCAGAACCCGGCACTTGGATGTGTTCAGTCTCCTGCCCTTGGACTCTGCCCATCTGTCCAGCCTGTTAAGGTCCCTCTGCAGAGCTCTCCTACCCTCTAACAGATCAACTCCTGCCCCCAGCTTGGTGTCATCTGCAAACTTACTGATGAAGGACTCAATGCCCTCATCCAGATCATCAATGAAGATATTAAAGATAATCTGCCACTTGAGGTCATTTCTTCTTGTCCTATCACTTGTTACTAGGGAGGAGAGACCAGAGGATATAAAAATGCTGAAAAAGGCTTTTCAGGCTGGAATGGGACATTATTGAAATAACTCCAGGAATTTCTAGGTCTGCTGTGGGAGCAGGGACCAGCTATGAGACAGTCGACACTCTTTCATCACCCCTGTGCATTTCTTTCTGTAGCTGGTGATGTGTGACTTCACCTGGGGAGATGAATGGGGCAGCCAAACCTGCTTCCTTCCCATTAAGATTATGCAGTATATAAACTGGAGTTATGGTTATTGAAAACTGAATGTCTGGGCAGGTGTTTCGGGCAGGAGTGATAGGCCAATCTCCGTCCTTACTCTCCGCAAGATCGTGACTCAGGCCCCAGCAGAAAAACCGCCTTAGAGGTTTTTTAAAGCATCATTTCCTCCCCAAACTGCCCGTGTCAGAGGGCCCTGGCAGGCTTTCCTTCATCTTTCACCTTTTTTTTTTCAGCAATTATCTGAGTGTGTGTAATTGTGATGGAGAGGTAAGTGTCTCAACACCGCTGCCTCTGTCTCTGCTTTGCCGTGTGCTGTGCAGGAGACTCGCTGCTCTCCCTGCCAGCCAGGAGGGGTCTGTATTCTTCTGTCATTTTGTGGGCAATTGCTGACTGGTTGGAGAAGAAAGGCCCCTGATGAATGCCATGCTCAGGGAGAAGCTGCAGTGCGTGCTCAACTTCTCCTACACATCAAAGAGTTCATGTGTAGGTGAGACCTCATAGAAGCCATACTCCAGGGACAAGCTGAGGTTGTAGCTCACAGCTCAAACAATCCACCAGAGAGGGAAATCCAGACTGTGGAGGAGGTTGGCTGAATTCTGATGGAAACATTTCCGAGCTGAGTGCATGCTGCAGCCTCAGTGTAGTTCAATTTACAAAATCAGTACTCAGAAGGGAGAAAAAAAGAGGTTATGGAAACCAAGTGATAGCAGTTGCACTGCTTGCAGGACTTGTGGTTGGACTTGATGATCTGATGGTGGAACTTGATGATCTTAGAGGTCTTTTCCAACCTTAATTATTCTATGATTCTATGACTTTTCAATTGCAAAAGCATATCCACTTTGGGACCTGGCAGGATTGGAAGGAGACCACTATACATCATAGAATAATAGTATCAGTCAGGGTTGGAAGGGACCACAAGGATCAGCTAGTTCCAACCCCCCTGCCATGGGCAGGGACACCCCACACTACATCAGGCTGGCCAGAGAATCATCCAGCCTGCTCTTAAATACCTCCAGGGATGGGGCCTCAACCACCTTGCTGGACAACCCACTCCAGGGCTTCACCACTCTCATGGTGAAGAACTTCCTCCTCACCTCCAGCCTGAATCTCCCCACCTCCAGCTTCATTCCATTCCCCCTAGTCCTAGCACTACCTGATAGCCTAGAGAAGTCCCTCCCCAGCCTTCCTGTAGGCCCCCTTCAGATCCTGGAAGGCCACAATGAGGTAACCTTGGAGGCTTCTCTTCTCCAGACTGAACAGCCCCAACTCCTTCAGTCTGTCCTCATAGGAGAGGTGCTCCAGCCCTCTGCTCATCCTCGTGGCCCTTCTCTGGACACGCTCCAGCACGTGTCCAGCTCCAGGGGCTCCAGAACTGGAGGCAGTACTCCAGGTGGGGTCTCACCAGAGCTGTGTAGAGGGGAAGAAGCGCCTCCCTTGACCTGCTGGTCACACTTCTCCTGATGCAGCCCAGGTTCTGATTGGCTTTCTGGACTGCAAGTGCACATTGAGAGCTCATGTTGAGCTTCTCCTCCACCAGCACCCCCAAGTCTCTCTCCTCAGGGCTGCTCTCCAGCCAGTCACTGCCCAGCCTGCATTTGTGCCTGGGATTGCCTCAACCCAGATGCAGGACCCTGCACTTGGTCTTGTTGAACCTCATCATGTTGGCTTGTGCCCACCTCTGCAGCCTGTCAAGGTCCCTCTGGATGGCATCCCTTCCCTCCAGCATGTCCACTGCACCACACAGCTTGGTGTCACCATAAACTTGCTGAGAGTGCACTCAATGCCACTGTCCATGGCACCCACAAAGATCTTGAACAAGACAGGTCCCAGGTGGCACAGACTGTAGGTGCTGCCTAAACATGAGCCAGCAGTGTGCCCAGGTGGCCAAGAAGGCCAATGGCCTCCTGGCCTGCATCAAGAATAGTGTGGCCAGCAGGAGCAGGGAAATCATTGTGCTCAGCACTGGTTAGGCCACACCTTGAGTACTGTGTCCAGTTCTGGGACCCACAGTTTAAGAAGGACATCAAGACGCTTGAGCATGTCCAGAGAAGGGCAACGAGGCTGGGGAGAGGCCTTGAGCACAGCCCTGTGAGGAGAGGCTGAGGGAGCTGGGATTGTTTAGCCTGGAGAAGGGGAGGCTCAGGGGAGACCTCATTGCTCTCTACAACTACCTGAAGGGTGGTTGTAGCCAGAAGGGAGTTGATCTCTTCTCCCAGGCAATCAGCACCAGAACAGGAGGGCACAGTCTCAAGCTGTGCCAGGGGAAGTTTAGGCTGGAGGTGAGGAGAAAGTTCTTCCCAGAGAGAGTTGTTTGCCATTGGAATGTGCTGCCCAGGGAGGTGGTGGAGTCACCATCCCTGGAGGTGTTCAAGAGGGGATTGCATGTGGCACTTGGTGCCATGAGGTCTGTGGTGACAGGTTGGACTTGATGATCTTTGAGGTCTCTTCCAACCTTGGTGATACTGTGATACTGTGATACTTAAAGGTTCCTCTTTAATAGATCCTTGTTCCATACAGTAACTTATCAACATCTCTCTGCCATGTGTAGGATGGAAGTCTGTATTTCATGTGGAGTGTGTAACTTTTTATGTACACACAACATTTATAGTGATTTAAGAGTGCAGTGCAATACTTAGGTGCCATGGCTGAGCTGGGAGGGCAGTATTTCAGTGGGAGAGGTTTCAATAAATGCCAGACCAATAGAACCACATAAATCTGGCCTGATTTTGTGACATTTGGATGAGAAGGCTCAGAAATATGAGCCCCACTGACAAGACCCCCTCAAGTCTGGCTGCTTCTACAAAACAGGGAGGGTTTTTTTTTTCCCTGTCCAGAATTGACCCTATAAATATAAAATGTGTAATTTTTGAGTGTGTCCTGTTATAAAAACAAGAGCTGGAGCTTTGAAGGAAGCCATAACCTTCAGGTGCATGCCTTTATTTGATGGTGTGGCTATTCTAGTGCATTCAAATGTTATCTGTGAGTTTAGTTTTAGGAAGTTTGTTTGTATGATGCCAAGAGAGGAACTGCACAGAATCACAGAATGGTAGGGGCTTAGAAGGCACCTCTGGAGGTCATCCAGTCCAACACCCCCTCCCCCCCCAATCAAGACAGGTTCACCCAGAGAAGGTCACTCAGGAACATGTCGAGGTGAGTTGTGAATGTCCCTTCCAACCCCTAACATTCTGTGATTCAATGCTGTTTGCTGCACAAACCCAAAGCACAGCCCCAGATCAGAAGAAAACGAACTTTACCCCAGCCAAAACCAGCAGAAAGACAAAGTCAAAGGATCAGAACCTGCAGTGAGTTTCCACTCTCCCTTTTCATTCTGCTCCAGAAAGCTTCTGCTGTGTTTATCTCCTATATAACGCAATGGAAGCAAGAGATAAATGGAGGAGACTGAAATAGCTCTGGAATGGAATCCTTAGATAGTGAAAATATTCTTTTCATTATCATCTCAAGCTTTCTGTCTAAACAGATAAATACAGAAGGGTTACCCTTTTCTTCTTGGAGGCTTGCAGAATGATTGCATAGCTAATGAAGAAATCAAATTAACAGGTTTGCCTTGCATACAGTTAAAGTTAAAACAGGGACTTGGTAATTTCACCTCAAAAAAAAAAAAAAAGAGAAAGGTGTTTTTCTACTGCCTGGGAAATGTATTTAGATGAACCTTATTATCTTCATTTTATAGTGTGGTGTTCGTCTGGGTTTATTATTAATATCATGAATCTGATCTGTATCATCTGAAGCAAATAGAAGTGCAAACAGCACTTGTGCCAGGTAAGCTTGTTCACAGAATCACAGAATGCATCAGATTGGAAGGGACCCTCAAAAAGTCATCTGGTCCAACCCCTCCCTGCAGTCAGCAGGGATATCTTTAACCAAGCAGATTGCTCAGAGCCCCATCAAGTTTGACCTTGAATGTCCCCAGGGATGGGGCCTCCACTGCCTCCTTGGGCCACCTGTTTCAGTATTTCACCACCCTCACCGTAAAGAACTTCCTCTTTACATCTAACCTAAATCTCCCCTGTTCCAGTTCCAAACCATTGTTCCTTGTCCTTTCACTACAAGCCCTTCTAAATAGCCCTTCCACAGCCTTACTGTAGGTCCCCTTCAGATATTGAAATGCAGCTATAAGGTCTCGCCAGAGCCTTTTCTTTTCCAGGCTGAATAGCCTCAACTCTCTTGGCCTGTCATAGGAGAGGTGCTCCAGCTTCTGATCATCTCTGTGGCCTCCTCTGGACTCACTTCATGTCCATCTTCTGTTGAGAGTCCCATAGCTGGACATAGTACTCCAGGTGAGGTGTCAGTAGAGCAAAGTGGCAGAATCACCTCTCCTGATCTGCAGGCCATGCTTCTTTTGATGCACCCCGGGATGTTCTGTGTTGTTAAAGTGAGTTCAGAGGCTTAGCAACCACCCAGGTATTTCTCCATGAAAGATGCATCAGGAACTGTGTGCCTGCATCAGAAACAGTGTGGCCAGCAGGAGCAGGGAGGTCATTCTGCCCCTGTACACTGCACTGGCTAGACTGCACCTTGAGTCCTGTGTCCAGTTCTGGGCCCCTCAGTTTAGGAAGGATGTTGACTTGCTGGAGCATGTCCAGAGATGGGCAACAAAGTTGATGAGGGGTTTGGAACACAAGCCCCGTGAGGAGAGGCTGAGGGAGCTGGGGTTGCTTAGCCTGGAGAAGAGGAGACTGAGGGGTGACCTAATTGCTCTCTACAACTACCTGAAGGGAGGTTGTAGCCAGGCAGAGGTTGGTCTCTTCTCCCAGGCGACCAGCACCAGAACAAGAGAACACAGTCTCAGGCTGTGCCAGGGGAGGTTTAGGCTGGATGTTAGGAAGAAGTTCCATACAGAGAGAGTGATTGCCCATTGGAATGGGCTGCCTGGGGAGGTGGTGGAGTCACCATCATTGGAGGTGTTCAGGAGGAGACTTGATGGGGTGCTTGGTGCCATGGGTTAGCTGTTTAGGTGGGTTGGATTGGTTGATGGGTTGGACACGATGATCTTGAAGGTCTCTTCCAACCTGGTTTATTCTATTGTATTCTATTAAGGAATGCCTACAATGCCACAGTTCAGATGCTGCTGTGTCCTAACTGAATCAAAAGCATAGCAGAGGGAGGTTAAAGTTACATAAATGCTTTTGGTTTCTTTTCCCTGCTCTTACAAACCAGTCTTTGCTAGCAAATTGTGCCGGTTCTGGGCAGTGAGTGTAGTGAAGCCATTGCCATGCTTGCCTTCACAGCTGGTGAAGTTAGGGGGCAGCTGCTGCCTGTTAGCTGTATGGTTTGTAGCAGACAACACAATTCCTTCCTGCTCGACTGGCAAGTTCCTGTAGCACAGTGGAAAGCCCAGATTTCAGTGCTGTTCAGTGCTGCATGAAATCCCCTTGGGTGCTTACTGATGTGCCCTCCTTGAATCATAGATCATAGAACAGTCTGGATTGGAGGGGCCCTCCAAAGGTCAATCCCCTCTGCAGTCAGCAGGGGCAGCCTCAACTAGATCATGTTGCCCAGAGCCCTGTTGAGCCTCACCTTGAATATCTCCAGGGACGGGGCCTCAACCACCTTCCTGATGTGCTCTCATAGCCAAGAAGGCCACTGGTCTCCTGGGATGCTTTAAGAAGAGTATGGCCAGCAGGTCAAGGAAGGTTCTCTTCCTCCTGTACTCTGCCTTAGTGAGGCCTCATCTGAAATATGGGGTCCAGTTCCAGACTTCCCAGTTAAAGAGGGACAGGGAACTACTGAAGACAGTCCTAGGGAAGGCCTCAAAGATGCTGAGGGGACTGGAGCATCTCTCTTAAGAGGAGAGGCTGGGAGCCTTGGGGCGGTTTAGCCTGGAGAAGAGCAGTCTGAGAGAGAATCTTCTCAATGCTGATCAATAGCTGAAAAAGGGTGGGGGTAAAGAGCATGGGGCTGGGCTCTTTCCAGAGATGCTCAGTGGTAGGACAAGGGGCAGTGGGCATAAACTAGAACACAGGAGGCTTCATTTGAACTGAAGGAAAAACTTCTTTACTGTGAGGCAGCTGGAGCCCTCGCCCAGGCTGCCCAGACAGGTTGTGGAGTCTCCTTATATGGAGAGATTCCAAACTTACTTGGACTTTGCAATCCTGGGCAACCTCCTGTGAGTGACCATGATTTAGCAGGGGTATTGGACTAGATGACCTCTGAAGGTCCCTTCCAACCCCTACCATGCTGTGATTCTGTGAGTATAATGATGATCTTGATGCTGTTTCTTGGGGTACTAGGCATTGCAGTCTCCTCCAGTACACCATGGAGCTACTCCCTGAAATCATCTAGAAGCTTCACTTAGCAATACTCTTCTGTTTCAAGGGTTAGGGTCCAGTTGTATTAATAGCCTTAATCTCTCCTTTTCCTCGTGTGCTAAATCTATAGCATGCACCCAGAGATAAAAATGATGGCCTATAGTCATCTTCTTTATTTAGAAATTCCTGTTCAGTGTTGCATGAAAACTGTAATTTCTCAAGAAACCAAAATGGACTGCAGTTTTTAATAGTCAGCTAATCACTGAGAATGCAGAAAATAGTCTTTAAGAAGTTTCCAGTAGAGCAAAGGCAAAAGCTTTGGGGAGGAAAAAGTGGGAAGCTGTAGGCTGCTTCCCTGGTGCATCATCCAGAGCATTGCTCCCTTGCAGCTGGCCCACCAGGATCCACAGAGGTGAACTGCAGTAGTAGTTTGGTGGTGAGTTCTCTATTTTCCCTCACAGCAGCAACACAGAGGAGTTAAGTTTCAAATGGCAAGTTACACTTAAAAGCACCAATTGAAATTTCTTTGCTTTCCTCTCTCTCCAGAAGCCTTTCTGCGGACGGCAGGGTAGAGATTTCTCCAAGCCCTCTGCGAAAACATTGGTGATAGATAGCAGGTGCAGCCTTAATTTTCACTCTTGCTCAGTGCATGTTTAAGCACCCAGTCCTAACACCAGTTGGTCTTTTATCTTCCTCAAAAAGGTTGTGTAATGCTTATCAGCAGCTCGACTTCAGCCGCATCCATGACAGTTGGAGCCGTTCTGTGCCGCTCTGTGGCATGTAGCGGTCCCTGTCTCTATCTCCTGTAGAATCTATATATTTATTACATGCAGTAGTTCTGATAAATTGTCATCTCTCAAGCAGAAGCCTTGTCACACTACACATTTGAAAGCCAAACCCAGCATTTCCTGATCAGTTTTAAATGGTGCTGATAGGATGTGTGGCTGCTGAGCTTTAAGCCTTCACTAGTTTCACAGACACTGTTCTGGAGAGATAGGAAAGGAAGTTTGCTCAAGTGTCCTTATCTCTTCTGGAGGCACATCCTATCTCATAGCAGTAAGGAAATGCAACCAGCTGATGGGACTAGATATTCTTGCATCATTAAAGAAGCTAATATATGAGATTAAAGATCCTGTAGATTGTGACAGAGAGTTTCTTTACTCTTCAAAAAGGTGTTACGGGAGTTTGTTTCTGGTTTTCATCTGTACACTTGCTTAGAGGACAGTAAAAGCAGGTACAGATCATCTTACAGTTCAAATAATCCCCCTGCATATGTTTGCTGTAGCTGCTGTGAAGATATGTGATGAGGAGGGGTTCTTAATAATGCTTACAAATATCTGAGGGGTGGGTGTCAGGAAGATAGGGCCAGACTCTTCTGAGTGGTCCCCAAAGACAAGAGATAGGAGGCATAAACTTCAACACAGGAAATTCCATCTAAACATGAGGTGGACCTTCTTTGAGGGAGGCAGACACTGGAACAGGCTACCCAGAGAGGTGGTGGAGTTTGCATCTCTGGAGACTTTCAAGGCTCACCTGAGGGATGTTCCTGTGTGACCTGCTCTAGGTGATCCTGCTCTGACAGGGGGGTTGGGTTGGATACTCTGATCTTCAAAGGTCCCTCTCAACCACTACCATTCTGTGATTCTGTGAAGGTAGAAGAGGCTGAGCTGCAAGCATGTGGAATTGCAGTCTGCTCTTGGCTAAATGTGAGCATCCCAGGTCAAAAGATGTTTGAAGAGTGTGTGCTTCAGGATGTGAAAATACGTGTGGGCAGACAAGTCATTGTGTTTGGTTTTCCTTTGTCAAAGATGGGAGGTAAATGCAATGGATGCTGCTTCAGGAGGAGACTCCACTTGTGAGTTAGCCATGCAAAGGCTCCTGGTAAAGACATTGCTCCCCAAATCAGTGGTGGTAGGAGGTGATTGAGTCCCCATTCCTGTCGATGTTTCAAAGAGGCAGAGGTGTGGTGCTGAGGGGCATGGTTTGCACCAGGCTTGGTGGAGTCAGAGAATGGTTGGACTCAGTGATCTTAAAGGTCTTTTCCAAATGAAAGAATTCTGTGATTCTCATGCACTGAGGTGGCTTTAGGGGGGAAACAGGACTCCAGTAGAAGCAAGGGCTGGGTGGTAAGTGAAAGGTGCTGCTGTAAAGACAGGGAATTATCTGTTAGGAAACTCTTTTGAAACTGAACTCTGAGTCAGACCCCATGGCAGAATCTGTGTCTTCTTTTCACCTTGCTGGCACATGGTTAAAAAATACTTGAAGCCTTCATAAAGGATTCTGCACTTTGTAAATGGAAGTTGCTAGTGAGACTGAGGCTGTCAATGGAGGGACTGAGTAAACTTCTGATCACACTTGTGCTGAAGATGGTGAAAATACTGGGGAAGGTCTTTTTTAGATTACCACAAAATGCCTCCTACAGAAGTTGGTACAAATACCTCTTAATCCTCAGTGTTTTGCTGAAGGGGGCATTCAGTACCATCAAAACAAGGTCTAAATACCTCAGCTCCAATGTTCTGAATGAGGGGGGAAATGAAGTGTTCACTGTTTCCAGGGTTTCAGAGAAGTGTGCCTGAGCCTTGAGCTTTTTATCTTTCTCATCTCACTCCTACTGGACTTAAAACAGACTTGAAGTAAGCAAAAATCACCAGTGGTGAATGCCATTTATTTGTGTGTATTACACCATATAGTATATACATTTTAATAGATGTATATTATACTACATAGTGTCTACATTATACACCTATTATTATTACTATTATTATTAACAATAATTTTGTTAGGTTTATTATTTTTAATGTATTATTATTGTTTGATATCTAATGTATATTTGTCCCGGGTTAACACAGCCCACTCTCACAAGACCCCCTTCCCCCACAAGGGAAGGTTGAAGATAAGGGGGTTGAGATAAGGAATTTAATGAGATGATTAGTTCTTTACCATGAGGGTAGTGGAACACTGGAAGAGGTTGCCCAGGGAGGTAGTTGAAGCCCCATCCCTGGAGATATTCAAGGTGAGGCTCGACAGGGCTCTGGGCAACCTGATCTAGTTGAGGATGTTCCTGCTTGCTGCAGAGGGGGTTGGGCTGGGTGACCTTTGGAGGTCCCTTCCAACCCAGACCGTTCTATGGTTCTATGAGTCTCATAAGCACTGTTAGTTATCAGATGATTGTGCTAAACCAAAGTGATGTGTACTCAGCAGAGCTGGTAAGTGGTCATAGTCAATACTCATGGATAAGTGGATTTCAGGGGTTTTGGTGTGTGGCACAAGAAGCTGTAAGGGAGAGAAAAGAACAATGGCATGTACTAGCTAATTTAGTGGTTATTCAGCTACTCCTTAGCCAGGGAAATATTTGGGCTCAGTACACAGGCAACAGAGAGGCCTTAGGCTTTGTTTGATGGCAAGCAAGAATATTGGTTCCTCCTTTGAAACAATTCTTCTGCAGTACTACAATTTCTTATTCATCTGTCTTGGTTTTGCTCTCACCTTCATCTCTCCCTGAGCCTTGGGGCATCCTTCATTTGTCATTAGCCCAGTTGGTGACTGTAATTAGCACCTTTTCAGCCTTCCTGTGAGCTCAGGAGCTGGGAAGCACATTTCCTCACCCAAGTGCCTTCTGATGGCTGCAGGGATGCCCAAAGCCCCTCTGTGCTTTGTCCCACGGACAGCAGTGAGTTATGTTTGCAGCCTGTCCAGCTTGCCATGGTCTCCTCTGGGCAATTGATGAGCTGCAAGGTTGAGCTATGATGAGGACACTAATGCTTTATTGGATGTGGCTGTCTGGCAAGTGTGCATGCAATGATGGTAAATAACATTGACCAGCAGAGTATCAGCATGCTCCAAGTGTCACAGCGAAATAACAGACGCTGGCTTAGGCTGTATTTACTGTCTCCAGCATTAGCTCAGTTAATCTGATGCTATGGCTGGATCTCATGAAAGATTTCCTCTTAATATGGTAATGTGAGTATTACCTTGGAAAGGTTCTGTTATTTCTTCCCCTCTCTTTCCAATAT
Source organism: Picus viridis (assembly GCA_033816785.1). NCBI lineage: Eukaryota > Metazoa > Chordata > Aves > Piciformes > Picidae > Picus > Picus viridis. The sequence goes on from CM066573.1 coordinate 5,503,652, forward strand.
GTTCAACTCCAAAGAAAACCTTTGTTTAACTGTTTCTGCAGTTTCTAAAGAAGTGTGTCCACCTATTAAAGGCAGGCATGCCATTTGTTAAAGGAATTGCGTACTGTGAGGCATCCCGGAGCATGTTTCTTTCACCTTTTAAAAAACTCCTTCAGCTAAATAACCCACCCCAGCATTCAGTCTCCCTCAGCTCACTTGGCAAGTGTTGTAATGCTGACTCTAAAACAAATAGATCCTGGGAAGGAGCACGTTCCTCCCCACTATGCTGAAGTTCTGGCATTTTCAGTCTGGTGCCAGATGACTTATCAATGTTGTATCTGGGCAATTCAGTGTAATGCTTCTAAAGATAACTCTTCTGATGCTTCGAAACATAACTCTTCTGGTTTCTTTAAAGACTTCTCTTTGTAAATCTCTATTCCCTGAGAAGACATTGTTGGGTCTGTTCACAGAATCAATAAGGTTGGAAAAGAGCTCAAAGATCATTGAGTCCAACCTGTCACCCAGTACCTCATGACTACTAAACCAGGGCACCAAGTGCCACGTCCAATCCCCTCTTGAACACCTCCAGGGATGGTGACTCCACCACCTCCCTGGGCAGCACATTCCAATGGCAAACAACTCTCTCTGGGAAGAACTTTCTCCTCACCTCCAGCCTAAAGTTCCCCTGGCACAGCTTGAGACTGTGTCCTCTTGTTCAGTTGCTGATTGCCTGGGAGAAGAGATCAACTCCCTCCTGGCTACAACCAACCTTCAGGTAGTTGTAGAGAGCAATGAGGTCTCCCCTGAGCCTACTCCTCTCCAGGCTAAACAACCCCAGCTCCCTCAGCCTCTCCTCACAGGGCTGTGCTCAAGGCCTCTCCCCAGCCTCGTTGCCCTTCTCTGGACATGCTCAAGCGTCTCGATGTCCTTCTTAAACTGTGGGTCCCAGAACTGGACACAGGACTCAAGGTGTGGCCTAACCAGTGCTGAGCACAATGACTTCCCTGCTCCTGCTGGCCACACTATTCTTGATGCAGGCCAGGATGCCATTGGCCTTCAGCATTCTGTTCAGCCTGGAGAAGAAAAGCCTCTGGGGAGACCTTGTAAGCAGCCTTCCAGTAGCTGCAGAGGGCCTACGAGAAATCTGGGGGGGACTTTTTACAAGGGGTTGTAGTGATGCAACAAGGGCGAATGGCTTTGAGCCGGAAGAGGGGAGATTTAGACTGGAGATTAGGAAGAAATTCTTTACCGTGAGGGTGGGTGAGACACTGGAACAGGTTGCCCAGGGAGCTTTTGGACAGCCCTTCCCTGGAAGTATTCAAGGCCAGGTTGGACAGGGTCTTGAGCAACGTGGTGTAGTGGAAGGTGTCTCTGTCATCTGAATGGTGGCCGTCACTATGCATCCCAGCTGAGCAGTTTGTGATGTATTCAAACTTGATTTCTCTTCTCTCTGATGGGAGCTGTTTTTCCTCTGACTCTGGCAGGACTCCAAAGGTCTGCCCAAAGCCTGGCATTTGCTGTGGAATGGATCATCTTTAATAAGACATAAATGTCTGGGAATCGAATCAGGGTGGGGTTAAGTTTGGCTTAAACTCCTGTTAGAAAAATGTGTGGAACAGTGAATTGTTAAGACATATTTCAGTGGTTCCAGCAGTACACAGTCAGAGCTGCCAACATAAAACTTTCAGAAGCTATTCATTAGAGACACCAAAATTGCTAAACTGCTTAAGCATTGTCATATTTTTTTCAAGTGGGTGCACACTGAGCTCTCCATGATTTGCTCTCTGAATTGGAGGTTTTGGTATGCTACTTCAGAACCCCATGCAGGTGCTTCATACCTGGTACCCAGAAGCTTACTTTATAAACAATAAAAAAAAAACCCAAAAACAATTAAATAGTGAAATTGTCAGGAAGCTGATACCTTAGTGTAATAATGAAACAAAAACCAATGGGTTGAAGCTTCAACACAGAAAGTTTTGCCTCAACATGAGGAGAAACTTCTTTACAGCGAGGGTGACAGAGCCCTGGAGCAGGCTACCCAGAGAGGTTGTGGAGTCTCCTTCTTTGGAGACTTTCAAAACCTGCCTGGATGCCTTCCTGTGCAGACTGCCTTGTGTGATCCTGCTTTTGGCAGGGGTGTTGGACTCAGTGATCTCTGGAGGTCCCTTCCAACCTCTAATGTACTGTGATAATGTGATAATCATAGAATCATAGCATCAGTAAGGTGGGAAAAGACCTCAAAGATCATCAGGTCCAACCTGTCACCCAGTACCTCATGACTACTAAACCATGGCACCAAGTGCCACATCCAGTCCCCTCTTGAACACCTCCAGGGATGGTGACTCCACCACCTCCCTGGGCAGCACATTCCAATGGCTAACAACTCTCTCAGTGAAGAACTTTCTCCTCACCTCCAGCCTAAACTTCCCCTGGCACAGCTTGAGACTGTGTCCTCTTGTTCTGGTGCTGGTTGCCTGGGAGAAGAGACCAACCCCCACCTGGCTACAACCTCCCTTCAGGTAGTTGTAGACAGCAATGAGGTCTCCTCTGAGCTTCCTCTTCTCCAGGCTAAACAATCCCAGCTCCCTCAGCCTCTCTTTGCAGGGCTTGTGCTCAAGGCCTCTCCCCAGCCTCGTTGCCCTTCTCTGGACACGTTCAAGAGTCTCAAATCACACAGCTTAGAAGTTTAGATTTGAAGAAAAAATGCTGGATACCTCAGGGCTCAGGAAAAAAAAATCACAGGAGGTTATTAGTACAGTACCAAAGCAGAACAGGGAAATGCAGGGCTGCATCCCCTGTGATGCTGTACTTGCATCTCGACTGTACCTTTAGCAAGAAGAAACTTCCTATTTAAAAATCCCACTCTTTTCTAGTTATGTACTGTTCTGTCTGATTCCACTGGGAGAATCTAGATTTTGTCAACATAATCACATACAGACTGTATTTGAACATAGCTGAGTTCATGCCAAAGCCAGCCCAGGAAAATGCAAGAGTTTTGAGTTCAGTGGATCAAAATAACTTGGAAAGCTGAAAGCAGGTTTGCTTTGGATAGTGAGTAGTAGAAAATGTGACTGTTTCAGAAAGGGTAACATGATACCTGTGCAGTAAAATGATACCTAGGTAGGCTGTTTTGTTCCATAGCCCCAGCTTGAGGAGCCTGCAGGGTAAGGAATAGTGGTGCCGGAAGGACCAGAGAAGTCATTCTCCCCCTGTACTCAGCACTGGTTAGGCCACATCTTGAGTACTGTGTCCAGTTCTGGGCCCCTCAGTTTAAGAAAGATGTTGAGATGGTGGAATGTGTCCAGAGAAGGGCAACAAAGCTGGGGAGAGGTCTGGAGCACAAGCTATTTGCTTGAGAGAGAGGCTGTAGTAGCTGGGGTTTAGCCTGGAGAAGAGGAAGTGCAGGAGAGACCTTCTTGCTCTCTACAGCTACCTAAAAGGAGGTTGTAGCCAGGTGAGGGTTGGTCTTTTCTCCCAGGCAACCAGCACCAGAACAAGAGCACAGTCTCATGCTGCACCAGGGGAGGTTTAGGCTGGATGTTAGGAAGAAATTCTTACCAGAAAGAGAGATTGGCCATTGGAATGTGCTGCCCAGGGAGGTGGTGGAGTCACCATCCCTGGAGGTGTTTAGGAAGAGTCTGGATGAGGCACTTGGTGCCATGGTTTAGTTGATCAGTTGGTGTTGGGTGGGTTGATGACCTCAGTGGCCTTTTCCAACCTGGTTAATTCTGTGATTCTGATTCTGTGATTCTGAGGCACTGGCATATGTTTGCAAGTGCAGAATGAGCTGGATGGCTGGTTTGGGTGATGCAGTAATAGATACTCTTTTTTTCTGGAGATTTTTTTCAGGGTTATTGAAGACATTTGCTAAGTGGATAAGGAGGGAAAATCTAGGACTCCTTGGAGAATAACCATAGAAAGAAACCAAAGAATTCTTAGGGTTTTGGAGAAACAGGAGATCAGAGAAGGCTTTGGGATCATACAGCTAATTAGATTTGATGAAGTCTAAACTATTATTGAAAGGAGAGCTTGAGATCTGGGTTACTTTATGGCAGTACTGACAAATGACAGTAACTGGACTTGGAGACACAATGATGAAAAGGAGAAGTAAACAGGATGGACATGTTTTGCTGCCTCTGTTGTGCTGGTATTGTTGATGTATTAAAATGTTGATACTTGTTGTGTATTAATAGACTCAGTGTTTGAAACTCATTCAGTGTCATTCTCTCCCCACTGCCAGCTGGTTTAGGTGCATTAAATTTCACAAAGAAGTAAAACAACCAATGTGAACACAGGCATCCAGCTGAGTTCCTGCATGTCAGATGGATGCCTAGTACAAATTAAAGCAGACCTTGGGTTTAGACTGTCATCATTATGAATGAACCTGCAGATGGGAATACCAAAGGGGATCCAGAGAGAGCAAAAAGTTGGCTGCTTGCAAGGGTATGAAATACCTGCATTTGAAAGAACAAACAAACAAAAACCCAGAGAGGAATGGGAAAAGTTCTTACAAACAATATTTTGAGTAATGGATGATTTTGTGAGACTCCTGTTGGTGCAGCTCATGAGTCCAACCTATCACCCAACACCATCTAATCAACTAAACCATGGCACCAAGCACCCTATCAAGTCTCCTCCTGAACACCTCCAGTGATGGTGACTCCACCACCTCCCTGGGCAGCACATTCCAATGGCCAATCTCTCTTTCTGGTAAGAATTTCTTCCTAACATCCAGCCTAAACCTCCCCTGGTGCAGCTTGAGACTGTGTCCTCTGGTTCTGGTGCTGGTTGCCTGGGAGAAGAGACCAACCCCCACCTGGCTACGACCTCCCTTCAGGTAGTTGTAGACAGCAGTAAGGTCTCCCTGAGCCTCCTCTTCTCCAGTCTAAGCAACCCCAGCTCCCTCAGCCTCTCCTCACAGGGCTGTGCTCCAGACCCCTCCCCAGCTTTGTTGCCTTCTCTGGACACGTTCCAGCAACTCAACATCTTTCCTAAACTGAGGGGCCCAGAACTGGACACAGGACTCAAGGTGTGGCCCAACCAGTGCTGAGTACAGAGGCAGAATGACTTCCCTGCTCCTAGGAGCCCAAAGATAGAAAATGAACTGTGCAATGAAGAATGTTTGGGGATGTTTGATTATTATATGTCGGTAACAAAACAGGGTTGTTGGCAGTGGGTAGGCAATATGCAGCTTCCTCATTTTATGGGGCTGATGAGAATACTTTTAACCTGATGAAATGGGATGCAGGAGAACATGCAAGAGGCACCCATGTGATGCCTGTAGCAGCCTTAAGGGCACAGGGAAATTAAAATTGGATAAATGAGACTAGCAAAGAGAACAAAGGAACAATATTATTAGGTGATAGCTAGCTCGAGAAAACAAGTCCCACTGCTGGTAACAAATGTGATGTGAAAGGATCCAGCCTCATCTGGCTGAGAGTTTGAGTGAGGTCAGTGTGACTTGTGGAACCATTGGTGCATCAGTGGAAGGATCCAGGCAGCTGCATGGAAGCCTGGGGGCTATCTATGCCAGAGGGACAAGAGTTATGATCCCCAAAGCGCCAGTGTGTCCAGGAAGGCTTCTGTTGACATGTAGATTTTGTTGGGTGCCTGTGCATATTTAAGGGAAGAAGCTTTGAAAAGGGGAAGCTGGGATCAAACAGAACCTCCTGGGATGAAAAACAAACACCACATTTGGAAGACAAGCTGAGATGAAAGCTCTGCTGAAGCAGCGTTGCAGTAAGACAGAGGTGGATGGGAATAAGGGCAGGGAGAGAACAACTCAGAAGCTGCCACAGATCTGTAAGGTTTCCAGAGGACAACTACCTGAGAATTTGCAGGCAGAAGTTCATTTCCAGAATACAGAACTAACCAGGTTGGAAAAGACCTCTGAGATCATCAAGTCCAACCTGTCACCCAACAAATTATTAAATCTGGAATAAAAAGTTCAGGGTCTACTACAGGAAGCAACATGGATATGATCTTTAGTCAGAGGTGCAAAAGACTGCTGAAATAATATGAATAGGGGTTGATACACATTGTGGAAAACTTCCCCATATTTCACTGCATAAGTAAGAATCCTAAAAACAAGTATTAAGCAGAAGCAAGGAGTCTGCAAGGAATGGAAAGAGGATTGACCAATCCAGAGATTTGTACCTTAAAATTTAGAATAGAGTAGGATAGAATAGAATAGGAATAGAATAGGAATAGAATAGAATAGAATAGAATAGAATAGGAATAGGAATAGAATAGAATAGGAATAGAATAGGAATAGAATAGAATAGGAATAGAATAGAATAGGAATAGACTAGACTAGAATAGGAATAGGAATAGAATAGGAATAGAATAGAATGGAATAGGAATAGAATAGAATAGAATAGAAATATAATAGAATAGAATAGAATAGAATAGAATAGAATAGAATAGAATAGGAATAGCATAGAGTAGAATAGAATAGGAGTAATAGAATAGAATAGAATAGAATAGAATAGAATAGAATAGAATAGGAATAGAATAGGAATAGAATAGGAATAGAATAGCATAAAATAGGAATAGAATAGCATAAAATAGGAATGGCATAGAATAGTAATAGAATAGAATAGTAATAGAATAGAATAGTAATAGAAGAGGAATAGAATAGAATAGAATAGAATAGAATAGAATAGAATAGAATAGAATAGAATAGACCAGACCAGGTTGGAAGAGACCTTCAAGTTCATTGTGTCCAACCCATCATCCAACACCATCTAACCAACTAAACCATGGCACCAAGCACCCCATCAAGACTCTTCCTTAAAGACCTCCAGTGATGGTGACTCCACCAGCTCCCCCAGAAAACAGTATCACAGGATCATAGCATGGTAGGGGTTGGAAGGGACCTCTGGAGATCATCAAATCCAACCCCCTGCCAAGGCAGGTTCACCTTAAGAAGGTCACCCAGAAATACATCCAGGTGGGTTTTAAATGTCTCCAGAGATGGAGACTCCACCACCTGTCTCAGTGCTCTGATACCCTTAAAGAATTGAACTGCAAATTTCTAGGAGTCCACCTAATGAAGAATTTGGAAGAAGAAAGTTTTGCCATTAGCAGTGATAGAGATGGATAGTAGCCAGGTGGGGTTGGTCTCTTCTCCCAGGCAACCAGCACCAGAACAAGAGGACACAGTCTCAGGCTGTGCCAGGGGAGGTTTAGGCTGGATGTTAGGAAGAAGTTCTATACAGAGAGAGTGATTGGCCATTGGAATGTGCTGCCCAGGAAGGTGGTGGAGTCACCATCCCTGGAGGTATTTAAAAACAGCCTGGATGAGGCACTTGGTGCCATGGTTCAGTTGATTAGATGGTGTTGGGTGATAGGTTGGACGCGATGATCTCGAAGGTCCTTTCCAACCTGGTTAATTCTGTAAGCACCCAGCCCAAGGGTTTGGATCTAATTGGTGGCTTTCCTCATGTTTTAATGATGCTCTCAAACCTGGGACAAACGCAGGGCAGCTCCTAGGAATGATTATGCAGAAATGGAGATTCTCACCTCCAGGGGGAAGCACAACTTAGATTATGGAATCCAAGAATTTGCTTAATGTAGCTGCAGTTCCACCAGTGAGTGCCTTGAATAAACCTGGGGCTATTACCTGGGGGAATAACTTAATACTGAAGTTGGGGGAAAATGCTCTCATTTAAAGAGCCATACTATGATCTCAGTGGTATGCAAAGTCTTTTCCCAATACATAAGGAGTTTTAAAGAAATAATCAACAGAGTTCAGCAAACATGATAAACGAGTTAAAACACAATGTAGGGTCTCCATGAGAGGGTCATGCCTGACTAAGCTGCTGTCTTTAATTGAAAAGATGGCTAAGCTAATTGTCTAATCAAAAGTAATCACATGTCAAGTCCATGCAGACTTCAACAAGATACTGGGTTTGCCAGCTGCTTTGTGGAGTTGTGTTAACATGGGAATTAAGAAGAAGTTATAGGAGAGGAAAGAAGGTGAAAAAATTAACAGGGGGCAAAACAGGAACTGGAGGGTGGGCTGGAGGTCACTGAAGGAGTTCCCAAAGACTGACTGTGGGATCAGTTGAACCTAATGGAGAGGAGAAGGCTCTGACAAGACCTCATTGTAACCTGCCAGTATCTGAAGTGGCTTACAAGAAAGCTGGGGAGGGACTTTTTAGGGTGTCAGGTAGTAATAGGACTGGGGGAATGGAACAAAATTAGAAGTGGGTTGATTCAGACTGGATGTTAGGAAGAAGTTCTTCCCCTTGAGGGTGCTGAGACACTGGCATAGGTTGCCCAGGGAGGTGGTGGAAGCCTCACCCCTGGAGGTTTTTAAGGCCAGGCTGAGTGTGGTGCTGAGCAACCTGATCTAGCGTGAGCTGTACACTGCACTGGTTAGGCTGCATCTCGGGTCCTGTGTCCAGTTCTGGGCCCCTCAGTTTAGGAAGGATGTTGACTTGCTGGAATGTGTCCAGAGAAGGGCAACAAGGTTGGTGAGGGGTTTGGAACACAAGCACTATGAGGAGAGGCTGAGGGAGCTGGGGTTGCTTAGCCTGGAGAGGGGGAGACTGAGGGGAGACCTTATTGCTCTCTACAACTACCTGAAGGGAGGTTGTAGCCAGGTGGGGGTTGGTCTCTTCTCCCAGGCAGCCAGTACCAGAACAAGAGGACACAGTCTCAGGCTGCACCAGGGCAGGTTCAGGCTGGATGTTAGGAAGAAGTTCTTCACAGAGAGAGTGATTGCCCATTGGAATGGTCTGCCCAGGGAGGTGGTGGAGTCACCATCATTGGAGGCATTCAGGAGGAGACTTGATGGGGTGCTTGGTGCCATGATCTAGTTGTTTGGGTGGGTTGGATTGGTTGATGGGTTGGACGCAATGATCTTGAAGGTCTCTTCCAGCCTGGTTTATTGTATTGTGTTGTATTGTATTATTGTATTGTGTCCCTGGCCATGGCAGGGTGGTTGGAATTGTCTGATCCTTGAGGTCCCTTCCCAGCCCTGACAATTCTATGATTCTTAAAGTGGTTTTTATGCTGTCCAGCTGAAAGGAGCAAAACTCTGCTGCAGCCGCTGCCGTTGTGCTAAATGTTTCACATAAAAGCTCTCTGTGTGCCAAGCATGACTGTATTTTGCTGTATGTTTATAACAGTAATTATTTTTTATGCTAGCCTCCTGCAGTAAAACATCATTTTGTGCAACTTATAGGAAGTATAAAACTTTATGGCTCTCATATTTAGCATATGAGGAGAAAACCTCCCAGCAGAGGAATAGCTGGTGCCTCGTATTAATATTTCCATGATTAGTATGAGTAGTTGAGCTGATTATTTTTATAGCTTGATTAAAAAATATAAAATAGAATGGAACAGAAAGGCTTAGTGCAGTGCTGTGTAATGGAATCCTCCTCACAGCAGCAAGGAAGAAGGGAAGGTTTCTGCTGGAGGTGGCATTTGGTCCAGCAGGGGAACGCAGCCTTTCCTTCCACACATAGAATAATATTGGCAGCCTCAGGCTATGTTTTGTGTAATGTCACTTTAGTTATTCAGATTGGGGGGAGGGGGGGGGGGGAGGGGGAAGAAATTAGGTCCCATTGAGATGGGAAAGATCCATATCTGAAAGAGCAAAAATTGTTTATTGCTTTTGTGAAGTGTGTAAGTCATAACTCCGTGAGCAAAGCCAAACCGTCGGCTGTGATGGTGTGCTGTGTGCTTTCTCCCTCTGCAAGAAGGTTTGTCCTTGGAGGTGCTATGTGGTGGAAGCCTTCTAAGGGTAAAGATAGAGACACAGGGATGTTTCCTGGCAGCAGAGTACTGGACGAAGTGTTTGGCTTGTTTGTTTTTATTTCCAGTTCATTTCAAGTAGATGATGACAATCGACACAGACTTAGTGAGTTTGGAGAATAAAGAGATGCCAGGAGAATGTTTGGCTCTTGCCCATAGTCTTGTTTAAATGTGGGATGATTCCTGCTGGAGGGTGACATTTGGGATGGCTGCCACAGGGTAGGAGCCAGTCTTGAGCTCTTCACCCTGCTATGCTGTTTTTTATCCTGGTGTTTTCATAGAATCATAGAACTGGTTTGGTTGGAAAAGACCTCCAGGATCATCAAGTCCAACCGTCAACCCAACACCACGTCCTAAAGTGCCACCTTTTGGAATACCTCCAGGGGTGGTGACTCCGCCACCTCCCTGGGCAGCCTGTTCCAATGCCTGACCACTCTTGCAGGGAAAAACCTTTTTCCTAATATCCAACCTAAACCTGCTGTGGTGCAATTTGATACTGTTTCCTCTTGTCCTATCATTTGTTACTCAGGAGAAGAGTTAGGGAGCAGCTTTATCTGCAAGTGGCCAGTCCTGTTTCACACACCTTTGGGTTATGTCAATGCAATTCCATTGCTTTCAGCTCAGTTATGATGGTGTAGCTGAGACAGGAATCTGCTGTAGGGCCTTGGTGGGGGAAGGTTGCTCCTACAGCTGCCAGCTTGGCCCTTCAGCAGCGCCCTGCCAGGCAGGAGAAAAGTGACCTCCATGCAAGGCAGGTATCACAGTATCACTAAGGTTGGAAGAGACCTCGAAGATCATCGAGTCCAACCTGTCACCACAGACCTCACGACTAGACCATGGCACCAAGTGCCACGTCCAGTCCCCTCTTGAACACCTCCAGGGATGGTGACTCCACCACCTCCCTGGGCAGCACATTCCAATGGCAAATGACTCTCTTGGTGAAGAACTTTCTCCTCACCTCGAGCCTAAACTTCCCCTGGTGCAGCTTGAGACTGTGTCCCCTTGTTCTGGTGCTGGTTGCTAGAGAGAAGAGGCCAACCCCTTCCTGGCTACAACCACCCTTCAGGTAGTTGTAGAGAGCAATGAGGTCTCCCCTGAGCCTCCTCTTCTCCAGGCTAAACAACCCCAGCTCCCTCAGCCTCTCCTCATAGGGCTTTTGCTCAAGGCCTCTCCCCAGCCTTGTTGCCCTTCTCTGGACACGTTCAAGTGTCTCAATGTCCTTCTTAAACTGAGGTATTCAACCCCTGGAGAGATGTAGAACTTGATGTGGTGTTGTCCCTGATTTGCATTATTGTCACTCTTTCTGCAAGGTCACCAGTGGGTGTAGGCATGAGGAGGATTGTCTCTGGAGGGCAATGATGAGTCACCAGTGGAAAGTGCTGCAGGTGGGAGAGTGCCTATTTCAGGAGTTACAGATGATAAACTAGTTCAGAAATGTAGGTGGAATAGGAATGAGCCCAGTGTGTAGCCAGGCTATTTGCAAGCTTGGGATGTTCTCAGTACTTTTTCATTTGGAGTGTTCAGAGGTCTCTGCATTTCCTAACTAAACCACGTTGGTGTGTTTGTGTCGTTTCCTGCTCAGACATAACTAGGGCAGGCAGAGGATCTGGAGGAGATCTGAGATAGCTATCATCTGAGATTTGCAGACCATGCTGCAGAGCAAAATCTGAATATTCATTTTGAACTTTAGGGGGTTGTTGATCAAAACTCTTGGAAATTTGCCAGCTATTATCAAAGCTCCAAATCTTCCTCTCTTTGCTTCAGTTACTGAGAGATGCCGGAGAGAGTAATCAGTGTGGGGAGATGTGCTGCACAGCTCCAACTTTGAAAGTGGGGCAGTGAAAGTTCCCTGTTCTATTTTGGGGTTTGTTTATTTTGAAAGCCCCCTAAAGCAATGGAGAAAGGGCATCTGAAGATTTACATTTCCTTTTTGGAGTGCATAAATAGGAGCAGTCCTGCTTTGGCAAGCTGCAATAGCCAGCCCTGCTGTTTGCTTCTTGGTTTGAGCACTGATGAAGTTACATAAGTTGTCTTTAGGTAATGCAGTTGCCAACGTAAGCAAAGTCAGTTCCTGGCTTTTCTAGCTGCATTTACAGCTTTCCTATGTTGTCTGCTTCCCAGGCATGAAATACAACTTACCCCTGAGCAGCTGAGTCTCAGCAGTAGAAAACAGTACCAGTGGAGTACCCGGCTCAGCGTCGCCCTGTGGAAATAGGGCTCGTGTAATAACATTTGTGTGCTTGCACGTGTCACAGACTGTCAAAGTTTGTCTTGTACTCCAGATTTAACAGTCAGCTTTCTATTTGCTGTTGTCATGTTTCTCTTTGCCTTAGCTTTATTTTGTCTTACTCTTGCCTCTGCCCTCTCTGTGCTTTCTCACCCCTTACGCTCCCTGGTGTAAAATGCTTTTATTTCTCTTGCTTCAGCACTGCCTCTGACTTCAGGTTTTGCTGTTTCTCCTATTCTTTATGTATGTTTCCCCCTCTATCACTACCATTTATGTTGCGTTTGTTTGTGTTCTGGATCACTCTCCATGTTTGGATGCACTGAGAGTGAGTGACCAAGGTCCTGGGGGTGAAAAGAAGGACACTGAATGTGTCCAGAGAAGGGAAATGAGGCTGGTGAGAGGTCTCGAGCACAAGCCCTGTGAGGAGAGGCTGAAGGAGCTGGGGCTGTTTAGCTTGGAGAAAAGGAGGCTCAGGGGAGACCTCATTGCTCTCTAGAACTACCTGAAAGGAGGTTGTAGCCAGGTGGGGGTTGGTCTCTTCTCCCAGGCAACCAGCACCAGAACAAGAAGACACAGTCCCAAGCTGTCCCAGGGGAGGTTTAGGCTCAAGGTGAGGAGAAAGTTCTTCCCAGAAAGAGAGATTGGCCATTGGAATGTGCTGCCCAGGGAGGTGGTGGAGTCACCATCCCTGGAGGTGTTCAAAAAGGGCTGGACATGGCACTTGAAGCCATGGTTTAATTAGTCATGAGGTGTTGGGTGATAGGTTGGACTTGATGGTCTCTGAGATCTTTTCCAACCTTATTGATTCTATGATTCTATGAAAAGTTAAAGCTATGGCCAAGTCTATAGCTGTAAAAATGGCACAGTCAGGTTGAGTGCTGTGGAGGCCAGAAGACAATATCTTTCTTAAAACAAGGTGTATGGGGGGGTGGATGTTTGGTTGTTTTCTCCCTGCCCTTGCATGGTATAAAGCTGGTTGCTCTTCAGAGCAATCCAAATGCCTGGCTGGAGTCTGTGTACTTGGACTGGGCAATCAAGAAGCAGAGGAGTGTGTTAGGAAAAAGATCTTTCCCATGAGGGTGGTGAGAGAGTGGCACAGGTTGCCCAGGGAGGTGGTAGAAGCCTCATCCCTGGAGGTTTTTGCAGCCAGGCTGGATGTGGCTGTGAACAACCTGCTGTAGTGTGAGGTGTCCCTGCCCAAGGCAGGGGGGTTGGAACTGGCTGATCTTTGAGGTCCCTTCCAACCTAAACCATTCTGTGATTCTATGATTCTATGTGTGTGACACCCTAGGAGTGGAGAAGAAACCTTTGAAAACATTAGAGGGGATGGGGATTTATCTGACTCTTCAAGAGGAAAATTACTGATTCTTGCACAGTTAGATGCTGGTATGGGATGGTGGGACAAGCCCCCTCAGGGCAGAAGCTTGGAAGGGTTTCCACTGCATAGTGTATTAGAATAGAATAGAATTAGAATAGAATAGAATTACCAAGGTTGGAAGAGACCTTGAAGATCATCGAGTCCAACCTGTAACCACAAACCTCACAACTAGACCATGGCACCAAGTGCCACATCCAGTCCCCTCCTGAACGCCTCCAGGGACGGAGACTCAACCACCTCCCCGGGCAGCCCATTCCAATGGCGAATCACTCTCTCGGTGAAGAACTTTCTCCTCACCTCCAGCCTAAACTTCCCCTGGTGCAGCTTGAGACTGTGTCCCCTTGTTCTGGTGCTGGTTGCTAGGGAGAAGAGGCCAACCCCTTCCTGACCACAACCACCCTTCAGGTAGTTGTAGAGAGCAATGAGGTCTCCCCTGAGCCTCCTCTTCTCCAGGCTAAACAGCCCCAGCTCCCTCAGCCTCTCCTCACAGGGCTGTGCTCAAGGCCTCTCCCCAGCCTTGTTGCCCTTCTCTGGACACCTTCAAGTGTCTCAATGTCCTTCTTAAACTGAGGGGCCCAGAACTGGACACAGTACTCAAGGTGCGGCCTAACCAAAGCAGAGTCCAGGGGCACAATGACCTCCCTGCTCCTGCTGGCCATACTATTCCTAATGCAGGCCAGGATGCCATTGGCCCTCTTGGCTGCCTGGGCACACTGCTGGCTCATGTTCAGCTTCCCATCAACCAGCACCCCCAGGTCCCTCTCTGCCTGGCCGCTCTCCAGCCACTCTGACCCCAGCCTGTAGCGCTGCCTGGGGTTGTTGTGTATTGTGTGTATTGACAGGTCAGGTTTTTCCCCTGCTTTGTACAACTGCATTTGAAGGCCAGGCTTTTGCATGTAATTTGAACTCTGTGTGAAATCAAAGGGGAGAGCATTTATAAATTGATCATAAGGAGTAGTAAAAAATCCTTTTATTTGCAAATGGACAGATTGGCATTGCAAACCTCAGAGAATGGGGGGAAAAAAGCCCTCCCTAGATGTTTGACAATGTCTGCAGAAGGCTCTCCTTCTCCTCCTCCTCCTCCTCCTCCTCCTCCTCCTCCCTCCTCCTCCTCCTCCTCCTCCTCCTCCTCCTCCTCCTCCTCCTCCTCCTCCTCCTCCTCCTCCTCCTCCTCCTCCTCCTCCTCCTCCTCCTCCTCCTCCTCCTCCTCTCTTCTCTAAGAGTATCATCATAGTATCATAGTATCAGTCAGGGTTGGAAGGGACCACAAGGATCAGCTAGTTCCAACCCCCCTGCCATGGGCAGGGTCACCTTACACTAGATCAGGCTGGCCACAGCCTCATCCAGCCTGGGCTTAAACACCTCCAGGGACGGGGCCTCAACCACCTCCCTGGACAACCCATTCCAGGGCTTCACCACTCTCATGGGGAAGAACTTCCTCCTCATGTCCAGACTTGGTTTGTACACTCTCTGAGCTTCACCATGACAGGCTACGTTACTTCAGCAACTGAGAATGACTTCTGTGCTGGGCTGTGTGCAGCTTTCCTTTGGCAGTGAAGAGAAATGCTCCTGTCTGCTGGAGTAGGCAGAGCCCCTTCTGTTTGCAAAGTGAAACATGGCTTCTCCCGAATCAGAAACATTTTTGTAAGGAGGTGGGGAGGGGGGAGAAAGAGAGAGAAAAAAAGTTAATCCTTTCAAGAATTAATTTTCCAGACTCTGGTTTGGCAAGGTACCATGTGTGTAAGTTGAAGCTGCTTATCTCAGATAAGGGTAGAGGAGAAGGACAAGTGTCTGTGGACAGGAAAGAAGGGGAAAAAAACAGCTGAGCACAGGTTCTAGGTGCCACACAAATACATTTATGTGTTTCTATAAACTGAATTGTGATTAGAAAAATCAAAGATCCCAATGTGGAAAATGTTAGACGGTAGAAAATGCCCCTTTGGTGTTAGGGATGAGCTTCAAGTTGGTGAGGGGTTTGGAACACAAGCCCTGTGAGGAGAGACTGAGGGAGCTGGGGTTGCTTAGCCTGGAGAAGAGGAGGCTCAGGGGAGACCTTACTGCTCTCTACAACTACCTTAAGGGAGGTTGTAGACAGGTGGAGGTTGGCCTCTTCTCCCAGGCAACTAGCACCAGAACAAGAGGACACAGTCTCAAGCTGTGCCAGGGGAGGTTTAGGCTGGAAGTTAGGAAGAAATACTACACAGAGAGAGTGATTGCCCATTGGAATGGGCTGCCCAGGGAGGTGGTGGAGTCACCATCACTGGAGGTGTTCAAAAAGGGCTGGACATGGCACTTGAAGCCATGGTTTTATTAGTCATGAGGTGTTGGGTGATAGGTTGGACTTGATGGTCTCTGAGATCTTTTCCAACCTTATTGATTCTAACAATGATTCTATGAAAAATGTTAAAGCTATGGCCAAGTCCATAGTAGGTAGAGACTGGATGTGTCATTTCTTTCCACTCTTTCATTAAGGAGGTGATTAGAGGGACAGGCACATACTGGTAGCTTTTGAATTATTTTGGCTTCCACTAAGATAAAATCCCATTTAAAATGAGAATGTGCTTAACGTGTCGTGGAACGAGACCACAGCTATGGCAAGGCAATGGTGGAACTTTTACTTGCAGCTGTATCCATCAACCACAAAGTAGAAAGGCAATGTGAAAAATTAGAGTAATAAAAGAGCTGAGACTTGGCTTTAGTGGGGGACTTTGTGTGACCTGCCCTGGTGAACATAAAGAGAAAATGGTCTCCCTGCAACTATTTAACGTGAGTGTGGTGTGCTAGCAGCCATCAGCCTGAACCACAGTAACAGATCTTGGGACAAGGATTTTTATTATTATTGCTCTCTTCTTATTTTATTTTAATGTGACTATGAACACATAAATGGATTGGTTTAAGTAGGCTATTTTTGATCATGACAGAGCAAAACCTCTTATGTCTTTCCCCTGCATTTGGTTTTCTCAGTGTTGCAGCTCCTGGAATCATGAAAGTGGGTTTAGACCTCTGATTTCATAGAATCAGAATTGTCAGGGTTGGAAGGGACCTCAAGGATCAGCCAGTTCCAACCCCCCTGCCATGGGCAGGGACACCTCACACTACAGCAGGTTGTTCACAGCCACATCCAGCCTGGCCTTCAAAACCTCCAGGGATGAGGCTTCCACCACCTCCCTGGGCAACCTGTTCCAGTGTCTCACCACCCTCATGGGGGAGAATTTCTTCCTAACATCCATTCTGAATCTACCCACTTCTAGTTTTGCTCCATTCCTCCCAGTCCTCTCACTCCCTGACACCCTAAAGATTCCCTCCCCAGCTTTCTTGTAGCCCCCTTCAGATACTGGAAGGCCACAACAAGGTCTCCTGGGAGCCTTCTCTTCTCCAGACTGCATAGTCCAAACTCTCTCAGTCTGTCTCCATAGGAGAGGAAAAGCAAAAAGAATCTTGACATTAGAGTTCCAAAATAAAAAGTGTGGGAATATTGCCTTCCTGTAACTCAAATGCTCAAAATCCAAGAGAAACAAAGAGTCCAAAATGTATTTTGGCTTTCCCTGGGCACGGGGATGTGCTAAACTCAAGAACTTCTTACCAGAGAATATTTTTGAGAGCTCCTACCTTGTCTCCTCCTCCTCACCTCTCCCTGGAAGGAGGGGGATTTGTAATAAAAGCTTTGTGAAAACTGGCAGAAAATAAGAAATAGGAATTCTGAGCAGCTTTAATTCTGTTCTCTGAATTCACAGAAAGAAGTTAGCTATTGGTCATTTCATTTTTCATGTTGTCTTTCTGCCTTCACTAAATCCACCCCTGAGCAGCTTCTCATCAGGTCTGAATGTGAGGAAAACCACTGCTTGGCATAAGAGTGTCACTTGGAGGCTCTGGGCAAGCCAAGGACCCATCTTGTTAACTTACTTTACTTTGCTGAGCTTCCCTCTGAATTGTCATTGGCTTTGCTTTGCACCATTTCCCTGACACCTGGGGGAGGAAGGAGATGCCATCCTCTTCACAAGTAGTCATGAGATTCTCCCTGATACTTATCATGTGGAACACAGCAAAGGTGTGAAGAGAATCTGAAGCATGGTGGGGCTGTGGTCTGCAGTGATGGACATGGTTTCAGCCCAGCCCCAAGGAGTCCCCTGAGCCTAGCTGAGCCCCTCCTTTGGTGAAGCACCACAGTGCCACTGCTCCTGGTAGTGGGGATTCATGAAACAGGAGTGGACATTTTTTTCCTGCAGTATGAGTGAATTATTTAGTTGAGGTGCTCCCAAATTCAGCCACAATTACTTGGAGACACAAAGAAAGGAGAGTTAAGATTTTTCTAAGAGGGAGCTCTTAAGAAACAGGTTTGGCTTCTGGCTTGCTGGGACCAAGACCCATAGCCAACATTTCTCAGGTTAGGAAGCACAAGACTACTTCTTTTCTCCTGGCCACCTCTGGGCACGTTCTGGGGTGAGATGAGGCCAGGGTTGTCCTTGACCCTTGCCAGAGCCCAGATCCCTAGAGCAGATCAGGGGCTGCAGAGGTGCTGAGGTCCTCCTTGGTTCATGGCTCCATTAGGTGGGTTACCATCGTTGATCCTCATGCATGAGGATGTAGGGATGTGCTGGAGAGAAAAAGGGCAGAGAAAAAGCAACATTCCCAAGGAACAAAAACCCACTGAGCTTTTGGCCAGACCCTGTGTAGGGAAGCTGAAGCTGTGATCCCCACTGGGGCATGAGAGCTTCCATAGTGTGAGCAAATGGGATCCCAGTGCAGAGATGGAGCTGGGTACATGGCGACTGTTACTGTCCAGCCACTAGCTTGATATTAGTGGCTATCCCAACTAGATCTGCTCACCCAAGAATTTCTTTCTGGCTTTTAATTAATTGGTTAGTTTTCCACTGGGTGGGCTCCTTGAGCCAGTGGTCTGAGCAACCACAGAGGCAGGTGGGCATAAGGAGGTGGCAGACTGGGGCAGGCAACGGTGGTGATAATGTGGGCTTCACTGGGGCGTGAGCTGATGCAGGGGTGGTGCAGGCAAAGAAGTTTTCTGTCCTTGACAAGGGTTTTGCTCCAATGTGTCCCAAATGCCTCTCCAAGGTCCTTCCAATTGGCTATAAGACCTTCTAGTCCTCCCAAAATATCTCCTCCTCTGTGATGCATCACTCATGCTTCAGTTTTCATAATGTGATCATCCCTGTCAATGATGGAATATTCTACACAGTCTTCTGTCTATAATATAAGAAATATGCTAAACACCACCATTTAGCTGCATATGAAGTGGAGAAATGGAAATCTAAGTTGAAAGGCAGAGCTATTGCCTCTGCTGGGCTTAGAGCTGCTGTGGATGGGAGCTGTTAACCCTAAAACTTCCTGGGAGCAGCTTTGCTCTCTGCAGGGAAAATGCTGGACTAGAATTGAAGGTTAACACCATGTAATTAAATGATTTTTCTTTACAGCTCTAGCTGACTATTATTTTTTGAGTTCTGTACCAGCTGATGTAACACAGAGTAGTCACACAACAATGAATCTGCATATTAAATGCTGCCTGTGTTTTGATTGAGGCAGCATCAGTTATTAACTGCATGATGAAACGCAGACGCTGAGTCCTATTCTTTCCTTAATTGAGAAGTGTTGTTACAGATACTTGACAGTGGCTCACAGTGGCAGTAATCCCTTTGGAAAATGGTTGTTATTCTAGTTCCTAAGTAGCTTGCCAGGGCACTAACCCCAGCCTCACCTCTGATAGTTAGCCAAAAGAACCTGGTCGGTAGCTGGTGGTGGTACGCTGTGGTGGTTTCCCTGCGAGGGCATTGCCGAAGCAACCCGGCAGGAAAGCATCGCTTTGAGTGTGTTTTACATTACCTTTGGTTAGAGGGAAGGTGGAGGCTGTGCACCATACTGTAACTCTTGTTGTTCCAGATGAAAATCCCATGCTTAGGGAGAGTGCTGACTTAAAAATTCTTGCAGGTCTTTTGTTGGTCTTGCGTGCTGATGCACACGACCTGCTTAATGTGCTGCTCGGCTCTCCATACAGAGCCACTCATCCATGCTGGGGCTGAATGAAGCTTCCTGGCTTGTACATGTGCTGTGTCACATTCCTCTGGTTCTCTAACAAAGCTTTTAATTGGTATGCTGTGACTAATGAGCATGAAGTCCCAGGGGAAATGGAGCAGAATTTTCCATTATCCACCAAGATGAGCTTCAAGCACAGAGATTATCAGGGCTTGAACTCCAGGATAAACCAGGGTCAAAGGCTTCAAGTATAATGGAAACTCGGAGTGGGATATTTTGCTTCCATAACATTAAATTAATAGTTTCTCAGCAAAACTGCAGTGTCAGTCTGATGGCACTGCACAAGCTCTAACTGGCATTTTGCTTGGACATCAGATCAAATCCCTGACCCTTCACTGTTGAAGTTCCCATAACGCTCGAGCGCCGGCCTCCCGCCGTGGTTCCGGCTTGGGTAATGATGTGTCGCATGCTTTTGTGGGATAAATCTCTCTTCGGTTTCATGGGGAGAACTTGCTCTTCATTCTTCTTCTGGAAAGCAGGGTTGCTGACACAGGATTGCTACCATATGGTGCACCAGGAGTAGTTGCATATTTGTGGGGTGTAGGAGCTCTGACTCAGGCTTGAGCACGTTCAGGACCACTTTGCTTTTGAGACTAGACAAGACCGGATGTAGTGAGACCAGCGTATCTACAGGCTACATCTGCCAAGCTGAGACAGGTAATTATCTTCTGTGCCTTACATTCAGCACAGCTAAGTGTCCCCAACAGGTGCAATAGCAAAGAAAATCTGAATTAGCTTAAAAGCTCAAAAAGCCACTGGAGTTGGTGGGGAAAACTAAGGTTAGCTTTCCAATGAAGTGTCTGGAGTAGTATTTTTACCACTTCACTACTTTAGTGTCTAACCCAGCTTCCAGTTAATCACTTCCTCCTTTCCAACAGCATCTCAGTGTGAGTTATGTTTTGCAGTGAAACCACCAGCTCAGAAAAATAATAAAAAGAGGTAATTTTTTTACCTATTTATTTTTTTTAAGGTTAGTTCCATCAGGGTCAGTTCTGTGACTCCTCACCGTTCGGTGTGTGGCTGTGCAGAAGTTTCTGGGGATAGATACTGAAAGTGAGCAGCTGAAGGAAGAAAGGATGTCTTACTGCAGTCACCAGCTTCTTGGCACAAGGAGCCCAACGGGGCATTACATAAAAGTAATCTTCTGTCACACACAGCAGTGAGAGGGTGGCAGCAGTAGCAAGGGGAAGCAGTAACTTTGTTTTCTTAAGCATTTTTGTGGTGGGGCAAAAGTCTTGAGTATCTGTCTCCTGTCTTGCTACATTCAGTGGAGCATCAGCTGGACCCTGGCTTTTGCTTGCTTGGTCCTTTCTTTCTGTCCTTTCCATGGTAGGGTCTTACAGAGTTGACAAGTCAGCAGGAATCTGTAACCCCCTCTCCACCCCACTGGTGTCATGTTTAGAAAGTTTATTGTATGCAGTGCTTTCCTCTGGGAACACTCCACTGGTTACTGGCCTCCATTAGCTATGGACTGGAACTTGACTGTGGTCAGAGCTGGGATAGGCCCGGTGGAAGTCACCAAAGGGTGGGCAAGCTCAGGCTGACAGTGTTCTTACAGACTGGAGTGCCAGGCTGCTTACTCTAGGTGTGAATTAGGAAAGGGAAATGTTTGGGGGTTTTTCCCTCCCCCCTCTCTTCAAGTGTTTGATAACAAATCCTAAACTGCAGGGTCTAATTGCCCTGAACCATGTGGTGCAGCCTCTCTTCAGTGGCTTTCTTGCTGCTGGAAGAGGAAGGGCAGGAGCTAGATCCTGAACTAGTGTAAGGTGTGCCTGCCCATGGCAGGGGGTTGGAACTGAATGTTCCTTGAGTTCCCTTCCAACCCTGACAATTCTATGATTCTATGACATTAACCCCCAAAGCCAGCTTAAAGTTCATAAAATGATGGGTTATGTCTTGGGAACTCAGAATAAGTCAATGACAATTAAAAAAGAAAATAAATGAATTTGCCTTCCATTCTGAAGCTCCTCCATTGCAGCAAAACACCCTGGTGCTGGGTGGGAACAAGGTGCATGGGCTGGGCTGATCCATCTTGCACTGGGGGCTCCTTGTCTCCTCAGCAGCTGTGGCACACTGGTTTGCTCTTCTCTTAC
This sequence comes from Picus viridis, assembly GCA_033816785.1. Lineage (NCBI taxonomy): Eukaryota > Metazoa > Chordata > Aves > Piciformes > Picidae > Picus > Picus viridis. The sequence continues at coordinate 5,525,139 of CM066573.1, forward strand.
ACAGATGATTTGCTTCATTTCCTGCTGTGGTGGGTTGAAAACCCACCCCTCACACACACACACTCTCCCCCCAGCATTAAATTTGCCAGACCAACTTAGCTGGAAGGAAATGAAAGCTGTATTTACAAGCAAGACTACAATCTACAATGAAATGCAATGAACATGTACAAAGTATACAGGAGTTACAATGTTTACAGGGATTTACAATTAATGAACAGCACAAGGACCCCCCTGGTCAAAGACAAGGGGAAGCTAATAGCTTCTCCCTCCCTGGCCTCCCTTACTCCCCTGTACATAAAAGGGACAAGAGAAAGGAGCAGAGAAATTAGACTTAGCCAAGACAACGCAGACAAGGTCAAGCAGAAGCCAGTTAGTATCTCCCAGAGTGAAGAGGTGAGAAGAAAAAGAAATTGTTTATATTACTAGCTTAAGTCCATCATAGAATCATAGAATCAATAAGGTTGGAAAAGGCCTCAAAGATCATCAAGTCCAACCTGTCACCCAAGACCTCATGGCTACTAGACCATGGCACCAAGTGCCACGTCCAATCCCTTCTTGAATCCAGGGATGGCAACTCCACCACCTCCCTGGACAGCACATTCCAATGGCTAACAACTCTCTCTGTGAAGAAAGTTTTCTTGCCAATGGGATTGCTTAGAACTACCATTATTTTCCTTTTTACAGCCAATTATGATTTGTTTACATTTTACTGCTTTCTGTTCCAGATCTGTGACAAAATTTTAAAGGGATAGCCTAAAAGTACCACACCTACCTCTGGAAAAAAATGTTTGCCTTTTGGTGGTCTCTTGCAGAGCCTCTTCATTCTCATGCTGAGAGGAAGTTACCAGGAGGTGGCTACACCAGTCCTCCTCCTGCTCGGTGCAATGTGTGCCCTGCTTCTCTGGGCGGTGGATGTGTGCATTGCCCAGCATGAAATGCAAGTGAGGCAGCACGAATAGAATAGAATAGAATAGAATAGAATAGAATAGAATAGAATAGAATAGAATAGAATAGAATAGAATAGAATAGAATAGAATAGAATAGACCAGGTTGGAAGAGACCTTCAAGATCATCACGTCCAACCTATCAAGTAATCCAACCTACCTAAACAACTAAACCATGGCACCAAGCACCCCATCCAGTCTCCTTCTAAACACCTCCAGTGATGGTGTCTCCACCACCTCCACGGGCAGCCCATTCCAATGGGCAATCACTCTCTCTGTGTAGAACTTCTTCCTAACATCCAGCCTAAACCTCCCCTGGCACAGCTTGAGACTGTGTTCTCTTGTTCTGGTGCTGGCTGCCTGGGAGAAGAGACCAACCTCTGCCTGTCTACAACCTCCCTTCAGGGAGTTGTAGAGAGCAATAAGGTCACCCCTCAGTCTCCTCTTCTCCAGGCTAAGCAACCCCAGCTCCCTCAGCCTTTCCTCATAGGGCTGTGCTCCAAACCCCTCACCAACTTCGTTGCCCTTCTCTGGAGACATTCCAGCAAGTCAACATCCTTCCTAAACTGAGGGGCCCAGAACTGGACACAGGACTCAAGGTGTGGCCTAACCAGTGCAGTGTACAGGGGCAGAATGACCTCCCTGCTCCTGCTGGCCACACTGTTCCTGATACAGGCCAGGATGCCATTGGCCCTCTTGGCTGCCTGGGCACACTGCAGGCTCATGTTCAGCCTACAATCAACCAGCACCCCCAGGTCCCTCTCTGCCTGGCTGCTCTCCAGCCACTCTGACCCCAGCCTGTAGCACTGCATGGGGTTGCTGTGGCCAATGTGTAGAACCTGGCACTTGGATGTGTCAAATCTTAGATGTGTTAAACTTAGGTGTGTTAAATCTCTTCCTCTTTGTTTCTGCATGGTCCATGACAGGCTACAGCACTTGGATGAATGGAGCTCTCTGCGTCTTTTTGAGAAGCAATGAGGGATTTGATTCTCCAGCAGTATCTCGGGCAGTTGATTCACATTGCAGAATTGTTTTCTTTGTGTATTAAAGAAAGTAGATACCATATAATCACTTATTCATAGAATATTCATGTTGTATTATCATAGCTGAAGGTTAGCAGATGCAAATGCCAGGTCGGTACGTGGGGTGTTCAGACTGCAGTATATTGCCCTTTTATCTTGTGAGGATGGGTCTGTGCTTCCTCTGTAATCAGGAGTTCTCTGTGCACCATTAACTGCACAAAAATTGCCTGCCCTTTTCATTCTGTCACACACACCAAGGGGACAACCTGACTGTGCACCGCAGCATGGTACCTATCATAGAATCATAGAATCAACCAGGTTGGAAAAGACCTCAGAGATCATCAAGTCCAAACTATTACCTCACACCTAACACCTCCTGACAACTACACCATGGCTCCAAGGGCCACATCCAATCCTTTTTTGAACACCTCCAGGGACGGTGACTCCACCACCTCCCTGGACAGCACATTCCAATGGCAAATCTCTCCTTCTGGGAAGAACTTTCTCCTCACCTCGAGCCTAAACTTCCCCTGGTGCAGCTTGAGACTGTGTCCTCTTGTTCTGGTGCTGTTGCTATCATTGCTTTAAAGCCTAAAGATGAGGGAGAAGGTAGGTAAAGCCTATGTAGTTCCCCCCAAATTAAAACCAGATAGGCTTGGAACAGGCTGCCCAGGGAGGTGGTGGAGTCACCATCCCTGGAGGTGTTCAAGAAACATGTGGCCATGGCACTTTGGGACATGGCTTAATGGCCATGGTGGTGTTGGGTTGGTGATTGGACTTGATGATCTCTGAGGCCTTTTCCAACCAAAACAATTCTATGATTCTATATCTTACATTTATGGGTAAATAGGATTTTGGCAGCTGGGTAGAACTGACTCTGGGGTTCTGTGAAATGATCTTGCTCCAGTGAGCAGTTCAGCTGTCTGCGGAGGTGTGTGCGGTGTAGGATCAGTTCCTAGGGAATACAGCTGCTAGGTGTCTGATGTCTTCACATTTACGTTGCTGGGTATATTCTTTCCTTTAAAAGCCTTGCAACTTCTGGATTTAAAACTTAACATTTTAAGGATCTCCAAAGCCATAACCTTTAAGAGCCTTCCCTGCTTTGCAAGATGAGGGGAATGGCGTTTGCCTTTCCTCAGTGCTTTGAGGGATACTCATGCCCCAGGAAGCCAGACCGCGCCACTTAATCTGGAGCTCCACTAAGCAAATGTAGCATCCAGACTTCTTGCAAGAGCAAGAAAGATTGGAATAGCACTTTTTCAGTGCTTGGTTTGTTGGAAAGCCCAGAAGCACAAGCCTTGTTGACTTAGTCCTGTGCTGAGTGTAAATTCACACAAAGAAGAGCAATTTAGCATGTGCCTGACCTTTTGCAGTGTGAAATGAAGAAAGGCGCTGTTAAGGTTACCGGAGTGTGGCAGGATGTTTAATCAGCTTCTTTGCTTTAAAGAACAGTAGGAAGGAGATGATGTATTAAAGATGATAGCTTCTTGTAGATTTTAACTCCTAGTGCCAGGATCTGAGTACAATAGCAGATTAAATCTCTGTAAGGGAACTTCCTACTGGACTTTCTATTTTTAGGTGTTTGTGGCTGCTTCTTCCTTCGCTTCTCTCCAGTTGGCTTTTGCTGCCTTGAGGACTCGAGAGTTGCTTTCTCTGAGACCTGCTTCCAAATTCTGATAAGGTATTTCTGGGTGGGTTTTGTTTGATTTTTTTTCTCAGTTGTGTAGGGGGAAAAAAAGGCAGAAGAGGACAGCTTAATTGGAGCCACACATTTTCCAAGTGTATTTTTGTGCACACGTGAGGTAAATGCAAGGCTCTGAGGACTAAATATTTGCAACACTCTTGGCATGTGTGTAACAGCACTGCAAGCATTCATGGGATAGTAATAAGCCACCCCAGACTGGCTTTTGCAGCTGGGTAGATAGGATAGCCTGCCATTCTGTGCATTCTAAATGTCCTTCATGTTTGAGCCATCCTGGAGACATTCAAGGTCAAACTTGATGGGGCCCTGAGCACCCTGATCTATTTGGAGATGTCCTTGCTTACTGCAAGGGGTTTGGACAAGATGACCTTTCAGGGTTCTTTCCAAGTGTGTGAAAACTCCCTGTAGCTGTGAGTGCCTCCTCCAAGGTGTGCACACATCCATAAGTCAGGTGGCTTCACCTGCCTGTCTTTCCTCCCTGACCAACCCTAACTGGTTCTGGACTACCTCTGTATTTTAGGGACTCTCTCTTTTTTTTTGTCTACTGTGCTCAGTGCCCTCTCTTGAGAGAGAGATTTACAATAGAAGCCTTCATTCTAATCCATCTCAGCCCTGGCATGCCTGCCGTGACAGTATTAATTTTGATTACAATTAGACTCCTCATTCTCGGGCTGTTGCAGTTCTGTACATCAATATCTCCCACTCCCTGCATGCCTTCTGTTATGTTTTCAGAGGTCACATCTCTTGTCACTGTCTTTCAGAGGTCCATTTTAGTATCCATTCTGCCAAGCCATTCCAGTTCCTGTGATGTCTATGCGTTTTTCTGGCAGTCTCAGTAGCCACTTCTTTATCTGTAAGCTGTGGTTTTAGATCATGCATTTACTACTGAGATTCCTCCTCCTACAAGGTCATGTTCCTCATTTTGAACAAGGTTTGGCAGTACAGCAATTATAGTATTACAGAAATATCCTCCTAAGAGTTGTGTGCCTTTGGAAGGATGCTCTTTTCCTTGTTGCCATTGCAATGAATCTTTGTTTAATTGAGTTTTAATGAATCAGCTCCTCAGTCTCCTGTCTCTCCCATGTTTTGTTCTCCTTCAGCTGTCACCAGTCTAAAGCAGGTTTGGGTTTTGGCTTGCTGCTGAACCCACTGGTGGAATTATCTTTGTTCTATTCTAGTGGGCTCTGAAGTTACAAGTTTGTTCCTTCCTTACTTTGTCAGAGGGGCTCCAAGTGCTGTGCATCTCTGTTGTTTAATAGTGGCTGTATTTTGTCCTTGGCCATTGTGGGGATGCAGCCAAACCAGAGCAAGAATTTAACTCAAATGTCTCTAAAAGGCTTGTAATAGAAACCTCCTCTTGAGGACACCAGAGTGAACACTCTCTGGCCTTCAGAAGTCTTTGCTATACTGAGTCTCTGCCTCTGGATAACATCCAGGCCTTCTGGATCAGATCTGCTTCTTGCCTATTGCAATGCCAAAGAGTCCAGTGTGGGCAGTGAGATAGTGATGGCTGATAGCACCCACCCATGGTGTGTTTTGAATGCCTTAAGTCCAAGAGAACAACCCAAGGGTTCTCAACCATGGGAAGGGGCTGCCCAGGGAAGTGGTTGAATCTCCATCCCCAGACATGTTTCAGAGAGGCAGAGATGTGGTGTTGAGGGACATGGTTCAGATCAAGTCCAACCATTATCCAACCCCACCAAGGCTGGTGCTAAACAATGACCCTCAGCTGCACTATCAAATCACAGCTTCATGCAAACTGTGGATGCAGCCTATTCCTGAGTCCTGTCACTACCCTCTCTTCCAGGGAGAGGCAAAGGCTGTGGGTGTTGACAGGCTAGCAGCACTCTCTGTACCCCCCTTTCCCCCAGTGATTTCAGTTTTGCAAAGCCCTGAGTAACCTGCAACAGGCCCTAGGGAGCTTGGGAATCTACTTTGGGCAGTACTGTTGAGATAGTGTCTGTCACAGGATCAGAGGATCACAGGATGTTAGAGGTTATAAGGGGCCTCTGGAGATCTTTGAGTCCAAGTTCCCTGCCAGAGCAGGACCATAGAATCCAACACAGGTCACACAGGAACACATCCAGATGGGTCTTGAAGGTCTCCAGAGAAGGAGACTCCACAACCTCTCTGGGCAGCCTGTTCCAGTGCTCTGTGACCCTCGCAGTAAAGAAGTTGCTCCTCATGTTGAAGTGGAACCTCCTGTGCTGTAGTTTCTCTCTGTTGCCCCTTGTCCTCACAGGGTGCAACTGCCAGCATTCAGTCTGCTGTTTAGAGGAGCCTGGATTATGGAAACCACGTCATTGTGAGATGGCACTCCTTGTTCTGGTGTGAAATAAAAACCATCATCACCTGAATAAATCTGTAGTAAGTTTTATTGGCACCTTGGGAGGTGCAAGCATTGCCAAGGTGAATTAAAGCATTGCCACATGCTTTCCCAGGCCAGGATTTCAGTGTCTCGGTGGTGTTTTTTCATACCTTCTGCCTGTATGGTAGGAGCACTCGGTGATAAGCAGATGGCAGGTAGCCACAAGCCATCAGACAGCTCTCTCCATTTCTCCCAGGAGCACGCTCAGTTTTATTTCCTTACTCCCTGGTGGAGGATTTCTTTGCCAGGTGACATGTGGAAATATTTCCCCTGTATTTCTTCATGTTTTTTCCCACTGGAGAGTCTCTTTCAGCTTCAGCTCTCTTCCTCTGTCACGTTGACCCCGACGCTGTTCTTTCCGGATTTCCTGCACGCTTCGTTTTGCCAGGCCTCTGTCTTCAGTTTGTGACCATTCTGCTGCCTTGCTGCAGCACCTGCCCATCATTTGCATTTCTTCATTGGTTGTAATTGGCATTCTTCTTTGCAATTTGCAGTCATATTTACAATACAATACACCAGGTTGGAAGAGACCTTCAAGATCAGCACGTCCAACCCATCCACCAATCCAACCCACCCAACAACTAAACCATGCAGCCAAGCACCCCATCAAGTCTCCTCCTGAACACCTCCAATGAAGGTGACTCCACCACCTCCACGGGTAGCCGATTCCAATGGGCAATCACTCTCTCTGTGTAGAACTTCTTCCTAACATCCAGCCTAAACCTCCCCTGGCGCAGCCTGAGACTGTGTCCTCTTGTTCTGGTACTGGCTGCCTGGGAGAAGAGGCCAACCTCTGCCTGTCTACAACCTCCCTTTAGGTAGTTGTAGAGAGCAATAAGGTCACCCCTGAGTCTCCTCTTCTCCAGGCCAAGCAACCCCAGCTCCCTCAGCCTCTCCTCATAGGGCTTGTGTTCCAAACCCCTCACCAACTTCATTGCCCTTCTCTGGACACGTTCCAGCAAGTCAACATCCTTCCTATACTGAGGGGCCCAGAACTGGACACAGGACTCAAGGTGTGGCCTAACCCGTGCAGTGTACAGGGGCAGAATGACTTCCCAGCTGTCTGGAAGATGTTCTGCCCTGCAAGTAAAAATTGAGGCAAAGAAGGTGTTAAGTCCCTCTGCCTTTTCCTCATCCTTTGTTACAACATTCCCCTACGTGTCAATCAAGGAGTGGAGGTTGTCCTTGCCCTTCTTCTTATAACTTGCAATCTCATTTAGAATTTGCCTTTCTTTCCCGTCTTCTGGTTTAGTCTCTTGTTTTCAGAGATGGCTTTTGGTCATCTAACTTCACCGCCTAAATGAGTGCCCTGGGCTCCTGGTGCAGCAAATAAAAGCTCCAAAGAGAAGTCCAGAAGATTTTGGCCTTCCTGATGATGGATTGGATCATCCTGAATTGATCTTTGGACATTAGGAGGAAGTTCTCACAGTCTCAAGCTGCGCCAGGGGAGGTTTAGGCTGGATGTTAGGAAGAAATTCTTCATAGAGAGAGATATTTGCCATTGGAATGTGCTGCCCAGGGAGGTGGTGGAATTGCCATCACTGGAGGTATTCAGGAGGAGACTTGATAGGTGCTTGGTGCCATGGTTTAGTTGATTAGATGGTGTTGGATGATAGGTTGGATGTGATGATCCCAAAGGTCTCTTTCAACCTGGTCTGGTCTATTCTATTCTATTCTATTCTATTCTATTCTATTCTATTCTATTCTCTATTCTATTCTATTCCATTCCCATTCCATTCCATTCCATTCCATTCCATTCCAATCTATTCTGTTCTTCACAATAAGGGTAGTGTAATATTGGAACAGGCTGCCCAGATATGTGGTGGAGGCCCCATTCCTGGAGACATTCGAGGTCAAACTTGATGGGGCCCTGAGCAACCTAATCTAGTTGGAGACCTTCCATCATTGCTGTAGACAGTGTTGATCTCAGGGTCTACCATATAGTTTAAGTATTGATTTGATTTCTATTTAATTGAGATCTTGGGAAAAGAGTTGTTCCATGCTATGCAGAGCACATTTACATAGCCACTGGGTAAATATTTTGCCCTTTCCTTGCCTATTAATGATGCTCCTTGGAGTGAAGCTGTCAGGATGCCATTACCACCTGATCCTTTTTAGAATATGGAATGGAATGGAATGGAATGGAATGGAATGGAATAGAATAGAATAGAATAGAATAGAATAATAGAATAGAATAGAATAGAATAGAATAGACCAGGTTGGAAGAGACCTTCAAGATCATCGTGTCCAACCTATCATCCAGCATCACCTAATCAACTAAACCATGGCACCAAGCACCCCATCAAGTCTCCTTCTAAACACCTCCAGTGATGGTGACTCCACCACCTCCCCAGGCAGCCCATTCCAATGGGCAATCACTCTGTGTAGAATTTCTTCCTAACATCCAGCCTAAACCTCCCTGGCACAACTTGAGACTGTGTCCTCTTGTTCTGGTGCTGGTTGCCTGGGAGAAGAGACCAACCTCTGTCTGTCTACAACCTCCCTTCAGGTAGTTGTAGAGAGCAATAAGGTCTCCCCTGAGCCTCCTCTTCTCCAGGCTAAGCAACCCCAGCTCCCTCAGCCTCTCTTTTTGTTGTCCTGTCCTCTGTTTGCCCTGTTGTGTGGGGTGAAGTCGCAGCTCTCTCCAGACTGTGTGGGCCTGATGTGGACATTTTCATTTGATGCCCACAGCAAGGGCAGTCTCTCCACTCTTCCCCTCCATGAAGTTTATTTACAAGATTGGCTTACAGAAATACACAGGCAGAGTGAGTGAGAGCTTGTTTCCTTGCTCTAAGTGATCTTAACAAAGATCTTTCCGGACTTGAAAGGCAAGGCAAGTGTGCATTGTGCTGTAATTTAGGTTCCTGCAGTGGGGAGTCTTTCAAAGCAGCTCATACAGATCTTCTTTCTTAAATGACAGTGTTGACCTTCAATAGAGTGGTAGCCAGAATTTGGGAAGGGGGGAGGGGAGTTTTGCTGGTTTGGGTGTTGTTTTGGTTTTGTTGGGGTGGGTTTTTTTAAAGTTCCTAAGGTTGTTCCTGTCTGTAGATTGAGAGTTGCTTCCTTTTGCTGTTGAAGGCTGAGGTTGGAAAGGAAGACTTGCTGCAATCTATTTCAAGAATAGTCTGAGCAGGAGGAAATTCCCTTCTTGCTGTTAATAGCTGGTGCAGAACACTGCTGGAGGAGGCACATAGGGCAGTAAGTATTCAAAGCAAATCTATTAAGTTGGGATTTTGTGCATCCTGTTATTAGCTAGAAATGTCTCTTGCAAACATGGTGTGCTTTATCTTCTTTGTTAAGGGTTGGGGGAACTGGGGCCGTTGTGGATAGCTTTGAACTCTTCAGATACTGATTTGGTGGTATAGCAAGGGTGAAACGTTAGAAAAGAAAGCAGATCAGCTACTGCTGGTATGACAAAGCATCAGCCTAAGCTTATGAAGTAACTCTGAGAGCCATCAGCAGTGCATGTCATTATCCTGGATTAAGAGAGAGAGGTAATGTTGCCCATCCCTGCATCTGTTACGTTCTTTTCAGAGGTTTCGTGTTGCTTTAGGGTACTTCTAGCAACAATTTAGAATCAAGGGCTCTGTTTAAATATCAATAGCAGGGCAATCCGACCCTCCCTCGAGGCACAGCTAGATATCCTAGATGAGCATATTAGAACAGTGTTTGTTTAGATGCCTCTCTTCCACCTTAATTGAAAGCGGAGAGGCGTTCAAAGAACACCTAGTTGTGTGCTTCATCCCGAAGTGTCTGCTGCCAAGCTGGAAGCAGAAGGCACTGCATGTGAAGGTATGGAGGTGAGCTGAAAGCCCTTGTGCTCCTCCGTTACACGATAAAGGCGCTCCTCTTGCAGCAGTGTGTGTGTGTGTGCTGAAGCAGAATGGGACCCCTGAAGTCCCCTTGCCCCCTGTGCGTCCCCAAGGGGCTGGCTCAGGGAGGATGCAGCTTGGGTGAAGTGAGGCAAAGCCCAGGATCTCAGCCAGGGCTGTCATGGTCTGTGCCTTCCTGCCTGCTCAGTGGCTGTCAGTAGGAACTTTGTCCTCATCCCAGTGGCTGGATCCACTGCTGCTGGTGAGTTCCTCGTGGGAGCTCTTATACAGATGCCAAAGAGGCTCTGCACCCCGAAAAGCCTTAAACCTTTGAAAATTCACATCTGTTCCCTTTTTGCCAGCCCTGGGAACTGAGGATTGGTAAGTAAATGAGGGACTTTTTTAAACTTTCATCTAGCAGAACTAAACAGAAAACAATTAATTTTAAAAAGAAAAAAAAAAAGAAAGAGAAAAAAAAAAGGGGGGTGGGAGGGTGGGAAGAAGCAGCTGGAGATGAGGAAGGAAAAACATCTGGAAGTCTTGATCTAGTTGAGGGTGCCCCTGCTTACTGCAGAGGGGGCTGGACTAGATGACCTTTGGAGGTCCTTTCCAACCCAGACCATTCTGTGATCCTATGATCTTCCACGGGGTCATTTCTCAAGGCATTCTCTGCAACCCTTTCCAGGCCAAACATGTTGTTAGAAGTGTGAAGTTAGTGTGCTTGTGAAGCTGCTTGTGTACCCAGGTGTGGCACCCTCACACACTGCCCCTGTCACATAGGTGCTAGCCTTTGACACATTCTGGCATTCAGTCTCATCCCATCTCATGTTCTGCTTTGGAACTTGGCCAGGTGGGTGAATTGGATTAATTCAGAAAAAAAAATAAAATAAAGCCACTGACGCTTGATAAGCGGGATGATTAATTAAAAAAAAAATGAATTAATTTATTAATAACAAAATTTCCGCGTCAAACGTTAATAAACTTATTTACAATTTGTTTAGGTTCGGGTATCCGGTGGGGAATCACTTACACAAAATGTTGGTAATATTAATGATATGAACACTTTAGTTGGAGGAAGGATTTGATCTAGAGGAACTACGCTCTTGATATCAAGCTCAAAGTTGAAGGGAAAGCGAGGAGCCGCAATTCCTGATCCAGTAACAAAGTGGGTTGCCTTTGCTCCCTGGTGGAGCAAAGGCAGAGGGTGAGAAGGAAATTAATGTCCAATATGCCTTATGAAATCGATAATCGGAAACACTTACGAAGCACTATTCAGTCCAGAGATTCTGAATCAGTCCAAGACGTGGTGTTGTGAGCAGCGGTCAGGAAAGTTTGTAATCCAGAACTCTGTTCTCGGTGTAATTTGTAAAGCCAAAGAAAGGGAAAAGTAGGATCCAAGCACGTTGCCCAGCGCTCAAAGTGAAACTGAAGTACACGTGGTGGATGCTGGTGGAGGGGGATGGGCGAGTAGCACACACACCTCACCGGCTGGCGACGAGCCGGAATCAAGGAAGAAAAGGGGCCGGGTCACTGAAGAACCCCTCTGGTTAACTGGTTTTTGAAACAAAACTGACCACTGGCAGAAAAATTATTTGTAACTTAGCCAGTCACCTTCTGGGCATCAGCACAGTGGTGAGTGGTCAGGATACCTGCCAAACAGGTTTGGCTGGCTTTTTACTGGTACATGTTTTCTTTTGTCTGTCTCCCCTAACTTCTTAGGGCTCTTACTGAAGCCTGTTTTGGGCCTAGTCATGCCCAACCAGGACAGTGGGACATGTTTTCACCCTAATCTTCCACAGACAGTATCACCTGTTTTGGATTTCTGTGTGCCAAAAGGTGAAACTCTTAATGTTTGTTTAGTTCATGCATCTGTTTAAAAAGAGGATTCCTGCTTTTAAATGAAAATGAAACGTTGAACTGAGAGAAGATTCCTGCAATTTTAAACTGTAGTTTGTTACAGGGAACCACTGGCAGAAAGAGGGGACACAGTCTCAACCTGCACCAGGGGAGGTTTAGGCTGGATGTCAGGATGAAGTTCTTCACAGAGAGATTGGCCATTGGAATGTGCTGCCCAGGGAGGTGGTGGAGTCACCATCACTGGAAGTGTTTAAAAAGAGCCTGGATGAGGCACTTGGTGCCATGGTTTAGTTGATTAGATGGTGTTGGGTGATAGGTTGGACTTGATGATCTCAGAGGTCTTTCCCAACCTGGTTAATTCTAGTCTAGTCTAGTCTATTCAGACCTGCACACATGTAACTGCATCTGCCCATGGATGGATGGAGCAGAAGAGCAAAGCAGTGAGACATCTGTGTGCAGGCACAGCTGGTAATGTTTGAGACCTGAAAGGGCTTTCCACCACTGGCACAGGCTGCCCAGGGAGGTGGTTGAATCCCCAACCCTGGAGATGTTTCGAAGTGGCAGAGATGTGGTGCTGAGCAACATTCTGTAGTAGCCTGTGATTCTGTAGTATACTGAAAGCAATTCCAGCATTCAGTGGACTGTTATCCCCCAGGGTGTGCAGGAAATTCTTGTGCCTCTTGGTACAGTTCATAGCTTAACTGCTGCTGAGCCATCCAGGTTCTGGGAAACACACAGGTGTAGCTTTCTGAGTGGGTGCAGACAGGTGTGTACATGGAATAGCCCAAAGTTGAACCATGAATAAATTGAGAATGTCAGGATGTCTTCTAGCCTAGCTATGTGAATTTATACATTTCTTGAAAGTATCAAATCACTAAAGAGGAGGCTCAGGGGAGAAATTATTGCTCCCTACAACTACCTGAAAGGAGGTTGTAGACAGATGGAGGTTGGTCTTGTCCCCCAGGCAACGAGTGGCAGATGAAGAGGACACAGTCTCAAGCTGCACCAGGGGAGGTTTAGGCTGGAGGTTAGGAAGAAATTCTACACAGAGAGTGATTGCCCATTGGAATGTGCTGCCCAGGGAGGTGGTGAGTCACCATCCCTGGAGGTGTTCAGGAGGGGATTGGACTTAGCGCTTGGTGCCATGGTCTAGTCATGGGGTCTGTGGTGACAGGTTGGACTCGATGATCTTTGAGGTCTCTTCCAACCTTAGTGATACTGTGATACTGTGAACCTTTGCCATGAAGGAATATTTCTGGAAGGACCACTGCACCACCCCTATCCATTCTGGCTCTGCCACAGAACCTGTTTCTTCCCCTGAAATGACCCACCCCCTGGCACAAATCATGTTATTATAGCATAGCCAGCAGGTCAAGGGAGGTGATTCTCCCCCTCTACTCCACTCTGGTGAGACCCTGCCTGGAGTACTGCATCCAATTCTGAAGCCTCTATTACAGGAAGGATCTGGAGGTGCACCAGGGGAGGTTTAGGCTGGAGGTGAGGAGAAAGTTCTTCACAGAAAGAGCTGTTAGCCATTGGAATGTGCTGCCCAGGGAGGTGGTGAAGTCACCATCATTGGAGGTGTTCAAGAAAGGATTGGATGTAGCACTTGGAGCCATGGTTTAGTTGTCAGGAGGTGTTAGGTATTAGGTAATAGGTTGGACCTGATGATCTCTGAGGTCTTTTCCAGCCTGGTTGATGTTAGGAAGAAATTCTTCACAGAGGGAGCGATTGCCCATTGGAATGTGCTGCCTGGGGAGGTGGTGGAGTCACCATCCCTAGGTGTTTAGGAGACTTGATGGGGTGCTTGGTGCCATGGTTTAGTTGATTAGGTGGTGTTGGGTGAAGGTTGGACGTGATGATCTTGAAGGTCTCTTCCAACCTGGTATGGTCTATTCTATTCTATTCTATTCTATTCTATTCTATTCTATTCTATTCTGTGATTCTAGAGGTGGCAGCATTTTATTTGCTTCACTTTTCATAGGTCACCTTTTTGTCCTGTAAGTTCCTGTTTCTTGCAAGCCAAAGCCCAGATTTTCGCTTCCAAACACTGACTTAAAGTTCAGGATTTCTAGTGCATTACTTTCATTTTCATCCTGCCTTTGGAAATCCTGAAAGCAAATTGGGTCATTGATCTGCAAAACTTTTTTGGGTGCTTTCAAGTGTGTTTCAGGCATTCAGAAATTCTGCAGTTCTCTTTGCCTTTAAACAGAGCTGCATCCCTTGTCATTCCAGGTGCTGAGGAGCTGCATTGTAAGGCAATTTCTTTTTGGTACTGGTAAACAGGCTTCCCGTGACAGTACTTTGCAAGTGTTGGGGGGGGGTTGGGTTATTAACTGGTGCTACATCTGTGTCTGATGTTAAAAACATTTGGAAAGGGGAAAAAGAAAAGAAAAGCTCCAAAAGAAGGCCTCCTAACAGTCTCAAAATGCAGAACATGTACACACCATGTACATCCCCAAGCTGCCCATCTTTAAATAGCAGGCAGAAAACATGAATGCCCCTCAAGCTTTCTCCACAAGCTTTTACTGCTTTATAGCCTTTTTCCACCAGACTTCTTTGTTCTCACTTACAGTTCCCATGGCTGGGCAGAGGCTTTTCCCTTCCACACCGTGACTGAAGTGATTTGAATGTCACCTTGCCTGCAGGGTGACATGGTAAAACACCTCTGCTGCCTGCTGCAAAGCCCAAAGCAGCCCAGTGCCCCACAGCTCTGCACCTTAGAATCACAATGTTAGAATCATAGAACATTAGAGGTTGGAAGGGATCTCCAGAGATCATAGAGTCCAACCCCCCTGCCAGAGCAGGATCACATGGGGTAGTCTGCACAGGAATGCATCCAGGTGGGGTTTGAGTGTCTCCGGAGAAGGAGACTCCACAACCTCTCCGAGCAGCCTGCTCCAGGGCTCGGTCACCCTCACTGTAAAGAAGTTTCTCTTCATGTTGAGGTGAAACCTTCTATGGTCACGTTTGTATCCATTGTTCCTTGTCTTATTCCTGTGCACCACCAAAAAGAGCTTGGCCCCCACCATCTGACACCCAGCCCTCAGATATTGATAGACATTCATCAGATCCCCTCTCAACCTTGTCTTCTCAAGACTAAACAGCCCCAGGGCTCTCTTCATAGGGGAGATGCTCAAGTCCCCTAATCATCTTTATGGCTTTTTGTTGGACTTTCTTTCACTGATCCTTGCCACCCTGCCCCATGGCTGCAGAGGAGCAGTGGCAATGCAGAAAGAACCACAGCAGCCCAAAGCCACCATTGGGTTTACTTTAGCATTGGAGAAGTAGCGCAGAGGGAGGTGAGGTGTTGCAGCAGTGTCTAAGCAGGGTCTGCAAAATGCCCTTGGAGAGCAGGGGGATCACATCACTACATGGTGGTAAAGGAGCAGAAATCAGCACCTGGCACTGGGATTGAGTGCTGGTGGGTTTGTGCGAGGCATGTGGTGGTGTGGTAGGACTTGCACTGAATTCATCTGAGGGTGGCAGAAGCTGCTAAAGCTCAGCAGCTGCCTATTGGCAAATTCAGCCAGAGGCAGGCTGGGAGAGATTAGGTCAGGAGAGTTTAAATCTGCTTTGAAACTTAAAGAAGTGCATAAAGTCCATAGGAAAAAAAAATCCAGACCTTCATTAAATGTTAATCTTTTACCAAATGAACAATTAGAAGTGTTCTGTGTAAGTAAATTATGGAGACAGTAAGGCCTCCTGTGTGTATGAAACAGAAGTTAAGACACATCAGTAAAGATATTTGTATGTGGGAATCACAGAATTCAGGATTGGAAGTGACCTCAAGGATCATCTAGTTCCAACCCCCTGCAGGGCAGGGACACTTTCCACTGGATTGGGTTGCTCAGAGCCATATCCAGCCTGGCCTTAAAACCATCCAGGGATGAGGCTTCTACCACCTCCCTGAGCAACCTGTTCCAGTGTCTCACCACCCTCATGGTGAAGAACTTCTTCCTAATGTCCAGTCTAAATCTGCCCATTTGATGCATTTCCCCCAGTCTATCACTACAGAATCACAGAAGAAGGTTGGAGCCTGACACCCTAAAAAGTCCTTCACCAGCTTTCTTGGTGATGATATTGGAAGGCCACAATAAGGTCTCCTTGGAGCCTTCTCTTCTCCATTCTGAACAATCCCAGCTCTGTCAGCCTGTCCTCACAGGAGAGGGGCTCCAGCCCTCTGCTCATCCTCATGGCCCTTCTCTGGACATGTTCCAGCACATCCAGATCTTTCTTGAAACAGGGGTTCCAGAACTGGACACAGTGCTCCAGGTGGGGTCAGATATTACCAAGCTGCATCAAATTCTACCTTGACAGTTTTGCTTCACCCCAGAAGCAATGTACTGGGGTTTTCAGGGGCTTTAAGTCAAAGTCAACAGAATTAGTAGTCATTGTGCAGCAAACCATGATTTTTATGCAGACTGGTGAGGTTCAGCATGGTAAGAGGCAGTTCAGCCATCACTGGAAACGGTGTGAAAAGGAGTTCTGATGATCGTTTGGGTTTAAACAGAGTCTCTTTTCATTTCTGTGCCTCTTGATTAACTGAAAATACAGGAATAAAAGTTTTCCATATTGCCAGGGCTTAAATGTTGTCAATAATTCTGTAGGAAACTGACTATGTCAGTGCAAAATCAGGGTGGCATGTCTTCCTGAAGAGCTGCCATATGCTGGCTGATTAACAAGTGTAGGGACATTAGAAGATCTTGGCTGCTGGTAAGAAGGAGCATCTGTTTTCTAGGTCTAATCAAGTCCCAGCCCCTCCCTCCCTCCCTCCCTCCCTCCCTCCCTCCCTTCCTTCCTTCCTTCCTTCCTTCCTTCCTTCCTTCCTTCCTTCCTTCCTTCCTTCCTTCCTTCCTTCCTTCCTTCCTTCCTTCCTTCCTTCCTTCCTTCCTTCCTTCCTTCCTTCCTTCCTTCCTTCCTTCCTTCCTTCCTTCCTTCCTTCCTTCCTTCCTTCCTTCCTTCCTTCCTTCCTTCCTTCCTTCCTTCCTTCCTTCCTTCCTCCCTCCCTCCCTCTCCCTTCCTCCCTCCCTTCCTCTCCCTTCCTCCATCCCTTCCTCTCCCTTCCTCCCTCCCTTCCTCTCCCTTCCTCCATCCCTTCCTCTCCCTTCCTCCCTCCCTTCCTTGCTTCCTTTTCTCCCTTCCTCCCTCCCTTCCTCCCTTACCCTCTTCCTGCCTATCCCCTTCCCCCTTCCTCCCTCCTTTCTTTCTTTTCTCCCCCTCCCATCCTTCCTCTCCCTTCCTCCCTTCCTCTCCCTTCTTCCCTTTCTCTGTCTTGCTCTCTCTTCCTCTCTCTCTTCCTCTCTCTCTCTCTTCCCCTCTTTTTCTTCTTTCTTCTTCTTCTTTTTTTACAGCAGCCATAAATTCCCAGGATATTTTTCTTTCCATGGGCAACAACAACAACATGTTCCTGGGGTTTAAATCTAGCCCTATCTCTGCGAAGCAAACGCAGTAAATTGAAGGAGCCATGCAGCGTGTCCCCTGTGCTGGGCATCTATAGGAGCAGCTCAGAATTATTCCAGCAGCACAGCCTGCATTTGGTGTAAGACTCTGTGCTTTGTTTCCCTTTTATCTTCAACCAGACATCAACCCCAGTAACTAGAGAGCAATTACAAAAGTTGGATTCTCCTTCAGAAGTTAGCAGCTCGCTTTGATGGCATTGCAGTCAGTGTGCCAAGTGCCAAGTCTGCAGGCCTGCAGGCACCAGCAGTGTACAAAACTGCACAAAACTGCACTACAAAAACAAGCAGCGTGAGTTTTTCCAGAGTGAAATGTACCACCTTCCACTTAAGACCTATTTTGGGATCTTAAGTAGAGGTTAAGTGGTCAATCAGTCTTATTTTACAGGTTTGCAGCAGATTCTCTTGCGGTCTAACCAGTTCTAGGGCTGGGGTGAGAGCCAACATTCTGAGGCTTTACCCTGAAGACAAATGAGGTCTGAGAGGAGCACTGGAGATTTTAAGTTGCTTCATGCCAGCCTTGTAGAGAACTTCACTGGGCAGTGACTGGCTGGAAAGCAGCCCTGAGGAGAGGGACTTGGGGGTGCTGGTGGACAAGAAGCTCAACAGGAGCTCTCAGTGTGCACTTGCAGCCCGGAAAGCCAATGAGATCCTGGGCTGCATCAGAAGTGTGGCCAGCAGGGCAAGGGAGGGGATTCTCCCCCTCTACTCAGCTCTGCTGAGACCCCACCTGGAGTACTGCCTCCAGTTCTGGAGCCCCTATTACAAGAGGGATCTGGAGGTGCTAGAAGGTGTCCAGAGAAGGGCCACGAGGATGAGCAGAGGGCTGGAGCACCTCTCCTGTGAGGACAGACTGAAGGAGTTGGGGCTGTTCAGTCTGGAGAAGAGAAGGCTCCGAGGTGACCTCATTGTGGCCTTCCAGTATCTGAAGGGGGCCTACAGGAAGGCTGGGGAGGGACTTCTCAGGCTCTCAGGTAGTAATAAGACGAGGGGGAATGGAATGAAGCTGGAGGTGGGGAGATTCAGGCTGGACGTGAGGAGGAAGTTCTTCCCCATGAGAATGGTGAAGCCCTGGAATGGGTTGTCCAGGGAGGTGGTTGAGGCCCCGTCCCTGGAGGTGTTTAAGACCAGGCTGGATGAGGCTCTGGCCAGCCTGATGTAGTGTGGGGTGTCCCTGCCCATGGCAGGGGGGTTGGAACTAGCTGATCCTTGTGGTCCCTTCCAACCCTGACTGATTCTATGATTCATCTTCTTTGTTTCAAGAAGGTTACAGTTAGAGGTTTTCCAAATACAATGTCTACAAATAACTTTAACTTTTCACATCCAAGCCTGTTACAGGCTTTGAGTTTTTCTCTAAGATGAGGATCTTACCTTGGCCACCTGCTTTGATGTGGCTTCAGGCTTGGGATTGTGCACTGCACTTTGCTCAGAGTTACCTGGGAGGAGAAGGGTGTAGCAGGAGCTGGCTGGCCATCAGATGATGTAGATCAGCAAGGACAGATTATATAAACTCAGGAGAGCTGTGCTGGCTCTCTGTCTGCTGAGTCCTACCCCATCTCTGATTTACACAGCACTGCACGTCGTCCTGTGTGGTTGATTTTGTTCCAGTGGATGAAGGCAGTAGCCAAGGTTAGATGAGGCTTTGCAACCCTCAGTTTTAAGTATCAAGAGACGTTTTTCCTGCTCTGAAGGAACCTGAGCTTGTTGACCCTTCAGAGCAGGTCCAAGCCTTGGTACAAGGAGCAAGTACATCAAAGAAAGTTTCTCTCAACATATTTTCAGTGGGAGACTCAGGTTTATGAGAATAACTTTGTTTTGGATCCAGATGTAAAGTGGCTGGGAGTGTTTCTGCTTTGTTTGTCTGTCTGTATTTAATTTGATTGTACATCCTCTGTTTTACAAATACAGCCAGAGAGAGCTCTCCAGGAGCAGGGTGTCTGTAGTCAGCATCTCTCTCCTTTGGCACTCCCACTCCTTCTGCTAACTTACAGAGCTGACCGTTGGTCCTTGTCCTCTGTGTTCCTGGAATAACTTCACCCTCATAGTGAGGTGGGTGTTGGTCTCTTCTCCCTAATAACAAGTGACAGGATGAAAGGAAATTGCCCCAATTTGCACCAGGAGAGGTTTAGGTTGGATATGAGAACAAACTTCTTCCCTGAAAGGGTTCTCAGCCGCTGGAACAGGCTCCCTGTGGAGGTGGTTGAATCCCCATCCCTGGAGGTGTTTCAGAGAGGCAGAGATGTGGCGCTGAGCGACATGGCTTAGCACCAGCCTTGGCAAAGTTCGAGAATAGCTGGACTGGATGATCTTAAGAGGCTTTTCCAACCAGAACGATTCTGTGTTTCTGTGAATCAGGAACTGCACAGATCCTGCCGAGCAGCTGAGCCGGCCGGGCACCCGCCTGGGCGCTGCCAGCCCTTTGCCTTTGTCTCTCTGCCCGTTATCAAACGCCACTCACCGCACCTGAGCAGCAGCCGCAGCCCAGGCGCTGCTTCGTTGTGACCCCGCGGGGCGCTGCGGCGGCCGGGGCTGCCCAGCAGAGGGCAGCAGAGCTCCGGTTGCAGCCCCTGCTGAGCCCTGCCCCTGCCCGGGCACGGCTCCCACCGCCAGCTTTGGGCCGCGCTTCGTTCCGCTGAGGATTGAGAGGCGATGAAATTGTCATGGAATCACAGAAGCTTCGGTTGGAAAAGGCCTTTAGGATCATCCAGGCCACCCATTCTTTACCTCTGCCAAGGCTGGGGCTAAACCATGTCCCTCAACACTCTCAACATCTCTGCCTCTTGGATACACCTCCAGGGATGGGAATTCAACCATCTCCCTGGGCAGCCTAAGCCAGTCTTTGAGACTCCTTTCAGGGAAGAAGTTGCTTCTCATCTCCAACCTAAACCTCCCCTGGTGCAACCTGGGGACATTTGATCTTGCCCTACCACTTCATACTGGGGAGAAGAGATCAACACCCACCTGGCTCCAGCCACCTTTCAGGTAGTTGTAGAGGGTAATGAGGTCTCCCCTCAGCCTCCTTTTTTCCAGGCTAAACACCCCCAGGTCCCTCAGCTGCTCTTTACCAGACCTGTTTTCCAGACCCATCATCAGTGTTGTTGACCTTCTTTCTGAGGTGCTCCAGCACCTCAATGACTTTCTTGGAGCAAGGGCCCCAAAACTAAGCTCAGTACTCAACATGTGGCCAATACCAAGTACAGGGGGAAAATCACATCCCTGGTCCTGCTGGCCACGTTATAGCTGATCCAGGCCAGGATGCCTTTGGCCTTCTTGGCCAACTGGGCACACACTGGCTCATCTTCAGCTGGATGTTGACCTGCACCCCAGATCTTTCTCTACTTTCCAGCCACTGTGCCCCGAGCCTGGAGCATTGTGGGGGATTGTTGTGACCCAAGTGCAGGACCCAGCACTTGGACTTGTTCAAAAGCTTCTTTAAAAAAAAAAAAAAAAAAGAAGGGTTTTGCATGTTGCTAATATCTCTGTTGGCAAAGCCTGATTTCTTTGCTCATCTGATCACCCCTTGCTTTCATTAGGAGCTGGTAATTTGAAGCTATGAAGGGAGTTTTGAAACAGACAATGGGTGGAGATGAACTTAGTTTCTTAGTGCTTTGGGACTTTCCATGGTAGGAAACTGTTTGTTTAGTTTTGCAAAACCTGCATGTATTTCACTGGCAGGACATTGAGCATAGCTGCCTGATGATCACCAAGTGAAAAGCTTGGACAGGTCTTAAGATGAAGTAGCAGGACAGGAAGCAATTCCCTTCTTCTGCTGGACTGTGGTGCTTTAAGGGACAGCAGCTTGAACGCCTGCAGGAGGTGGGTGCTGGCTTTCCCCTGTAGGTAGTCACACTGATGCTGAACAGCCTTCTGCTGGTTTTAGCCTACCTCTCTGCCTCTCACCAGTCCAGCTACCAAGAGCTTTGAAATCTGAGCCTTTCAACTATGTCTTCATATCTGCATTCTGCCATAGCTTTTCTTCATGCCTTTTCCAGGGGGAGGGGAGGACAGGCTGGGAGAGTTTTGAGTGATTCAGCCTGGAGAAGAGAAGGCTCTGGGGAGACCTTATTAGCACTATTGCAATATCTGAAGGGGACCTACAGGAAGGCTGGGGAGAGACAGTTTAGAAGGGTTTATAGCAATAGTATAAGAGGTTTTAAATTGGAGCAGGGTAGGTTTAGGTTGGTCATTAGGAGGAAGTTCACAATGAGGGTGGTGAAACACTGGAACAGGTTACCCAGAGATGTAGTTGAGGCCCCATCCCTGGAGACATTCAACATCAAACTACATGGGGCCCTGGGCAATCTGATTTAGGTGGAGATGTCCCTGCTCACTGCGGGGAGGTTGGGCAGGATGACCTTCTAGCGTCCCTTCCAACCTGGTGCTCTCTATGTTTCCACAACTACACGAGGCAAAATAAGATACATTGCTAGCAAAACATGTTGTCAATGACAAGCCAAGAGACGGGAGAAGAGACAGCCAAGCAGGCAGCTGCAGCGTGCCTGTGTGCGCTTGTGTGAGGGAAAGCAGCACTGGCGCCGTATGCTGCGCAGACCTGAGAGCCCTGCCCTGCTCAGCAGAGCCTGGGATGGATGCTGTGATGTGTCTACACGGGTTGGGGTCAAAGTGTGGAAGGAAGTGCTGTTTGCAGCTCTTCTGGCACAGCCACAGCAACCACTCATGAAGTGTTACGGACAGACGTTTAAGAGCGGGCTCCACGCTCTGGGTTTGCAAAGCCTGGCCAGGGCTTGTGCAACGACTCCATCTGCTATGGGATTAAAACAGGAATGCAGCGAGAGGGAAGGACAGGCAGTCTTCAGTCCTGCAAAAATGGCATTTTGTGATGGTGAGAGAGTCTCCTTAGAGTATGCTCTGGGCTGGGTTGTTTCATTTCAGGGGGAAGCACTGAAGAAACTGGTTGTCTGGCAGCAAAACATTGTGACAAAATGTGTTGGGCGTGAAGAGAAATAGGAAAGTCTTCACACAGAGGGTGTGAAATGTGAGTCTGAAATTTAGGGTATTTAATATGATTGGCTCTTAAGGAAAATGGCTACATGGGATTCACCCACTGTCTAAAACGTTGTGGAAATGTTAACAAAAGCAGTAGAAGATATTTTTCCAAATAGAGCATTTTTCTTATCATAGAATCATAGAATGGGTTGGGTTGGAAAGGACCTTCAAAGGTCATCTAGTCCAATCCCCCTGCAATGAGCAGGGGCATCCACCACTAGATCAGGTTGCTCAAGGCCTGTCAAGCAAGCCATATGTGCCTATGTTTTCAAGAGACCACGCCACCATCACTGAACAGCCAGCAACAAGCCCTATGAGGAGAGGCTGAGGGAGCTGGGATTGTTTAGCCTGGAGAAGAGGAGGCTCAGGGGAGACCTCATTGCTCTCTACAACTACCTGAAAGGTGGTTGTAGCCAGGAAGGGGTTGGTCTCTTCTCTCAAGCAACCAGCACCAGAACAAGAGGACACAGTCTCAAGCTGCACCAAGGGAAGTTTAGGCTGGAGGTGAGGAGAAAGTTCTTCACTGAGAGAGTCATTCGTCATTGGGACGGGCTGCCCAGGGAGGTGGTGGAGTCACCATCCCTGGAGGTGTTCAAGAGGGGATTGGATGTGGCACTTGGTGCCATGGTCTAGTCATGAGGTCTGTGGTGACAGGTTGGACTTGATCTTCGAGGTCTCTTCCAACCTTGGCAATACTGTGATACTGAGATACTGTGGATGTTTAGCCTAATGTCTATGCTGCTTTCCAGTCATGGAGAGATGTCTCAGGAGTCTAATCCACCCCATTCTGAAATAGGTGTCCAGAAGGAGTGAGACAAGCAAACTTCAGCATTTCCTGTTCCACCCCTGGGGGTTACTGGGTGAATAGCTTCACTAGTTGCCTGTAGTTTTGATGGCTGAAACTAGGTGAGGTGTGGCAAGTTGGCTCCCCTTCAGAAGAAGGAGGCTCTGGGGTTTCTGGTGCTATCTGGAGAAGTCCCATCAGGTAGAGAAGAGCACTCTGATTTTCTCTCATTTGCAGTGTGTCAACATTGCACATGGGCATAAACCAGCTCTGGAACAAACAGTGCTTCTGCCAGCCTGCAGCCACCCTTGCAGGTCCACGTGCAGAGGCCCTGGTCTCCAACAGAGGACTGACTTGGCTGCAGCAGTATGAAAAGGTTGCTTATGCAAGGTGTTGTGAACTGTGTGTGCTCCACACCCACAAAGCTTTTGTGTTGTGGTGGTTGGTTTTTTGACACCACATCAGATTTTCTGGGTCAAGAGCTACTGAGATACATCACTCTTTATCTTGTCATCTGTGCAGCACTTTGAAAAACAGCATTTAATCATGCAAATAAAATGGTCACTGTCTTGTCCAAGTGCATCCCAGCAGCTCCCAGGCGTGTAACACTCCTTACAAGTGTGAGGAGTTCCTGCAGTCAACACGGAACTACATCATCTCAGGTCTGAAACTGCCGTTGCCTCCATGCAAGTTGGACCACACAGCAAGAGCTGCTTCTTTCTGAAGTACTTGGAAATCTAAGGAGATTCTGGATAGGCCTCCTCCAAGTCAGCCAGTCACAACATTCCCTGAGAAACTGCTAGGAAAATCTTTCTTGGTGTGCAGAGCTGCTCCGTGAAAGGTGCGCTATTCTGTGCCCTTGAAAACTCTCCCAACAGCAAAAAAATCCCCAAACCCCGACTCTCCTGTTTTCTTGGAACAGGAAAGCAGGGAGGTGGTTAGACATCTTGATATG
Organism: Picus viridis; assembly: GCA_033816785.1. Classification (NCBI taxonomy): domain Eukaryota; kingdom Metazoa; phylum Chordata; class Aves; order Piciformes; family Picidae; genus Picus; species Picus viridis. The sequence continues at coordinate 5,549,049 of CM066573.1, forward strand.
GTAAGGAAATAATAGAGGCAAGTTTCCAAAGGACTGCAGGAACTCCAAGGACAAAACCTCTGATGTCTTCATGGAGAGGTTGTGTGCAGGAGTGTGGGTGGATGCTCAGATTTCACGCTTCTAAGTGATCAAGTTGCCAGTGATCCTACTGCTGCCGTAGCCCAGTACCACACTGTGGAGCCCCAGTGAGACCTGACAGGCTGGAGAGCTGGGCAGAGGGGAACCTCATGAAATTCAACAAGGGCAAGTGTAGAGTCCTGCACCAATACAGGTGTGAGGTGTTGACCTGCTAGAACACAGCTCTGTGGAGAAGGGCCCAGGAGTGCTGGTGGACAAGTTCACTAAGAGCCAGCAATGTGCTCTCGTGGCCAAGCAGGCCAATGGTCTCCTGGGATGCATTAAGAACAGTGTGACCAGCAGGTTGAGAGAGGTTCTCTGTGACCTCTGCTCTGCCCTGGTGAGGCTACACTGGAAGTATTGTGTCCAGTTGAAGAGTTACAGGGAACTACTGGAGGGCTGTTGAGGAGAGGATGGTAGCTATTTAGCCTGGAGAAGAGCAGGTGATCTTCTCAATGCTTATCAATATCTAAAGGGGGGCAAGAAGATGGTGCCAGACTCTTTCCAGTGATGCCCAACAGCAGGACAAGGGGCAGTGGGTACAAACTAGAAGAAGGGAGGTTTCACAGGAACTTAAGGGAAAGCTTCTGTGCTGTATGACAAACACCTAAGGCCATTTTTACAACAGGTGAGATGCTCTGCCTGGGCATATTGCATGTGATCCATTCCCTCCTATAGCTTTCCTCCAGGAGGAGATTTCCATGAGATTCTCACTACACAGCAGAGTGTTTGGATTAGGTCTGGGCTTGTCAATTTTTTGTTATTGTTGTAATTTAAGTGCTTCTGTTTCTTTGTTTAGCACACGTGGCCAAGTGTTACTATCAGCAGCAGGGCTTCTTGTACCTTGCCAAGTGTAAGAGCAGTTGCAGCAGGTCAGCTTAGAGATCCAGTCCAACAACCTGTCTCAAATGGTGATGCCTATCTAGGGAAGAATGCAGGATCAAGGAGAGTATGTAGTGAAACTTTAGGAATAGCCTCCCAGCAATATGTGGGTAAGAGAGCACTTGAAAGAAGCCAAGGATTATGTCTTTCTCTTTTTTAGCAGTTCTTAATGAATCCTTTTCTTTTCCCCATTAGCTTGTTTGGGTTTTTTAACTCTTTTAAACTCAGCAGTGTTCTACAGCAAGAAGTTCCCCAGCTTACCAGCACTTCTGTAGTGCTCTGTGAAGCTGATATTCACATCTATGTAATTTTTTTTGAGTCATAAGCCATTTAGTCATTTGGTGACCCTGCAGGCTATATTGAGAGAGACAATGCACAGCCCTTCCCTATTCAGCTTCTCTCTGTCACTCATGTTTATAGACCTCAAGCAGATGTTTTGAGTCATCTGCTTGCAGATTGGAGAGTCCTACATAATTTAGCTGTTCCTTGGACAGAAGCTGTTCCATAACTTTGATCATCCATGCTGCTGCCTTCTTAATGTTTCTATTTCTGCTATATCTTTTCTGACCTGGAGTGAATTAACACCTCATGCAATATCCAAAACGTGGGGAGGCTGTGGCCTTGGACAGTAGCACAAGGATATTATCTGTCCTGTCCACTATTCTTCTCCTCACATTTTCCAACATCTGTTTGGTTTTGTTTAATCACTAATGAGCACCCAGCTGAAAGGTTCATAAAATGTTGATAACCTCAGTGTCTCTTTTTGAACAGCAATCATCTGTTCAAAGCCAGCGTGCATCGCTTCACATTTATCTGCATGGGGTTTCATCTGTCATTGTACTGCCTGGTCAGGGGATCATGTGAAGTCTTTGCTTCATAATCAGCTCTTGTCTTCACTGAATATGGTAATGTTCTCAGCAAGCTCTGCCACTTCCCTTATACCTACTCTTCCATCTCATGACTGATTTGGAAGCAGGTGTTGATACACCAAGTTGGGAGCGTGGATTGATCAGTTAGAGGGTAGGAGAGCTCTGCAGAGGGACCTTGACAGGCTGGACAGATGGGCAGAGTCCAACATCATGGCATTCAACAAGTCCAAGTGCCCCTGTACTCAGCACTGGTTAGGCCACACTTTGAGTACTGTGTCCAGTTCAGGGCCCCTCCATTTAAGAAGGACATTGAGACTCTTGAACGTGTCCAGAGAAGGGCAATGAGGCTGGGGAGAGGCCTCAAGCACAAGCCCTACAAGAAGAGGCTGAGGGAGCTGGGGTTGTTTAGCCTGGAGAAGAGGAGGCTCAGGGCAGACCTTATTGCTCTCTACAACTATCTGAAGGGTGGTTGTAGTCAGGAGGGGGTTACCCTCTTCTCCCAGGCAACCAGCACCAGAACAAGAGGACACAGTCTCAAGCTGCGCCAGGGGAAGTTTAGACTCGATGTGAGGAAAAAGTTCTTCACCGAGAGAGTCATTCGCCATTGGAATGTGCTGCCCAGGGAGGTGGTGGAGTCACTGTCCCTGGAGGTGTTGAAGAAGGGATTGGACGTGGCACTTGGTGCCATGGTCTAGTAGGCATGAGGTCTTGGGTGACAGGTTAGACTCGATGATCTTTGATTCTATGACTGTTGAGAGCTTCCTGAAGCAGTGCATTCTCTGTGGTGCCATTGGTAATCTCCATCCCCTGGGAAATTCTGCTCCTGCAGGGGTTTTCCTATCTTTATTCAGTATTGTTATCATTGAGAGGATCTCATCCCTTAGTTTCTTTACCAGGAATGCCCTGGGGAAATCCCAGGGAACCATATCTGCTGGCTGTAACATGTCTGTTTTCTCACTGAGCTGGGAAATTGAAATGCACTTCCCGCTTCTGCTTTCCTCAACCCATACGGTCGTGTGTGCCAGGTTCTCCATGCAACATTTCATTGTGAACTTCACAGGACCACATTTGGATTTTTCTGCTTGCCCAACACATCCACATGCAAGGAGTCAAGAGTCCTGCTGGGGAGTGACATGTCCTGCTTTCTGAAGTTGGTGGAAAGTGTTTATGGTTCTTATTTTAGCTCCATCAGCAAGAGAAAATTACAAGCGGTAGTGCCTCTGTGGCTGATTTTGTGGTTCATTGAAAACTGTGGCAGAGCCCACGAGATGAGGAGAGAAAATAATGTCTGATTTGAAATTTCAGCTGCTGGCTGCAGCTGCAGCTTTCAGAAAGCTTTTCAGCCTGGTTTCTGCCCCATTTTCTCCTAGCTTCCTTTTACTGCAAAAGGAAGCTCTGTTGCCCCGTTTGGAGGCTCCGTGAGTTAGGTTCTTTGTCAGGCGAGCAAGTTTGACTTCAGATGTCACAGCTTGGAGCATAGGTCCTACAAATGTTCTTCATTTAAGAAGGGGCTGAAGATACAAACAATTCTAATTAATATTTTTTTTAGTCTGCATGTGTAGCAGTTAATCCTGTTTTTAAGGAACACAGAAGGTGAATGAGTTAAGCTGTCTGCAAGTGGCTGAGGTTTTGTGTTTTAAGGAGATGTCACTCCCTCCATGAGCTAATAGCCTCAGAATTCACACTTATTTATCATATATCAAATAAAGCTGCTGTATTCCTACAGCTGGGGACAACTTCTGCAAGATGAAGGGGAATTAGTCTTTAACCAAATAAAGAATACCTGTGGCATGGCAGTCCCATGCTGATGAAGACAGCTGGGCAACTGAAAACATGCTACCTTTCAACAGCTAAGGCTTTATTCATGTCTTGGAAACCCTCCTGAGATTCACATGGAGCCATGAAGAAAAGGTATTTAGTGCTGATTTGCAAAGCACTGCCACAGTTTTTAATGCCTATGACTAACATCAAGTGCAGTGTAAGACAGTGTTGAAAAAGGACCTCATGCTGCCCAGGAGGCCCAGTGTTGCCTTGTCCTCCAGAGGAATATTTCCCAGACTCTTAAAGTCAGAAGACCACCCAGTCTTTCCCTTGCAGGGTGGGGAAAACAAACAAATTACCTTCTTTGATGGTTGGGAAAAGAAAGTGATTGATAATTACTGCCTGTGGCATTCCACACCCCACCCCGAGTTGTGGGATTCAGCCTGTATTTTCTGGCTGTGTTTAGGCACTTCTTTAGAAGCAGGATCATAGAATACTTTTGGTTGGAAAAGACCTCTAAGAGCATTGAGTTCAACAGTCAACCTCAAACCACCATGGCCATTAATAATCCATGTCCCAGACTGCCATGTTTACATGCTTTTTGAACACCTCCAGGGATGATGACTCCAACACTTCCCTGAGCAGCCTGTTCCAATGCTTCACCACTCCTGCAGGAAAGAAATCTTTCCTGATATGCAATCTAGGAAAACTATTCAGATTCAATTGGTGTCCAGTTCAGGGCCCCTCAATTTAAGAAGGACATTGAGACTCTTGAACGTGTCCAGAGAAGGACAATGAGGCTGGGGAGAGGCCTCGAGCACAGCCCTATGAGGAGAGGCTGAGGGAGCTGGGGTTGTTTAGCCTGAAGAAGGGGAGGCTCAGGGGAGACCTCATTGCTCTCTACAACTACCTGAAGGGAGGTTGTAGCCAGGAGGGGTTGGTCTCTTCTCCCAGGCAACCGGCACCAGAGCAAGAGGACACAGTCTCAAGCTATGCCAGGGGAAGTTTAGACTCGAGGTGAGGAGAAAGTTCTTCACTGAGAGAGTTGTTAGCCATTGGAATGTGCTGCCCAGGGAGGTAGTGGAGTCACCATCCTTAGAGGTGTTCAAGAGGGGTTGAACGTGACACTGGATGCCATGGTTTAGTTAGTCATGAGGAGTTGGGTGACAGGTTGGACTTGATGATCTTTGAGGTATTTTCCAACCTTATTGATTCTATGATTTAGGTGTTAGATGTCAGACCTGTAAAGCCCTCTGTCCTCACTTCCATTCTGCAGACTGTCTTCTGCTCTTAGGTTTACTCCCATAGCCATGGACAGAGGAGAGCCTGGATAGAGCTTCTCTACCAGGATCCAGTTATTCTTGCTCTGAGCAACACTCCTTGCCCAAAAGCAGACTAAAAGCATTGACTGAATACTTCTCATCTCATCCTTCATTTACCCATTGCCCCCTTCCAAGGGCATTGTTACATTACTCTTTGCTGTGAGAGAGAATTTATAGGACCTTCTAAAACTGAAGTGGGGGCTTATAAGTAATAGTCACCTTGCCTCAAAGAGATTTTGATAGTTCTTTCTTTCCAGTACTTACCCAGAATTTGCAGTGAGGTGGGTGTTGGTCTCTTCTCCCTAGTGTCAAGTGATAGAATGAGAGGAAATGCCCTGAAATTGTGCAAGGGAGGTTTAGGATGGAGATGAGGAGCAATCTCTTTGCTGCAGGAGTAGTCAGGCAGTGGAACAGGCTGCCCTTGGAGGTGGTGGGGTCACCATCACTGAAGGTGTTCAAAAACCATGTGGACATGGCCCTTTGACATGGCCCTGTGACATGGCTTAATGGCCATGGTGGTGTTGGGTTGATGGCTGGGCTTGAAGACCTTAGAGATTATGGTGGGTTGAAATCACCCCCCAACTAATCTGGAGAAAACTACCTCCAGAATAAAATTGCCAGACCAGCTCAGTTTGGGATGGAAGCAAATTAAGCTCTATTTACAAGCAAATTCCAATCTAGAAATATGCAATGCAATGAATATGTACAAAATACACAATATATGTACAACATAGAGATATATACAATGTATAAACAGCACAGAAACTCCTCAGAACCCCTGGATGGATCCAGGGGACCCTTCACCTCCTCCCCTACTCCCTCCCTCCTTCCTGTTACCTCACACAGTAGTTAAAACAGAGATACCCCTGGCAAGGCCACAGGAGAGAGAGAGAGGGGAAAGCTGCAAGCAGAAGTGACAGAAGAAGAAGAGAGAAAGATCTGTTTATGCCTCTGCTCTGTGTCCCCATTGTCAATCCAATGAATTGTATAGGCCTTATCATCAGGGGTGACCTTATTGCTGTCTACAACTACCTGAAGGGAGGTTGTAGACAGGCAGAGGTTGGTCTCTTCTCCCAGGCAGCCAGTACCAGAAAAAGAGGACACAGTCTCAGGCTGCGCCAGGGGAGGTTTAGGCTGGATGTTAGGAAGAAGTTCTATACAGAGAGAGTGATTGCCCATTGGAATCAGCTACCCGTGGAGGTGGTGGAGTCACCATCATTGGAGGTGTTCAGGAGGAGGCTTGATGGGGTGCTTGGTGCCATGGTTTAGTTGTTTGGGTGGGTTGGATTGGTTGATGGGTTGGACGCGATGATTTGAAGGTCTCTTTCAACCTGGTGTATTGTATTGTATTGTATTATCGTTTTCCTTTTACATCCAATGATAATTTATTTTCAGTCCTTGCAGTCAGGGACTAGGCTATAGTTCCCCCTCCAAACTCTAATAGAGATCTTTTCCAACTGACACATTTCCATGATTCTGTTTGCAAAGCCACCTTATGCCAGGTGGGGCATGAGAACTGGTAGTTACAGCGGTGACTGCTGCAGGGCGGAGGATCATGAAGTCCTGCTGCTGCTGGACATGATGTGCCTGAGCTGTCAGCTCCAACAGCCACCTCCATGGCCCTGCGTGCTGAAATGCCCTCAGATAACACCCCTGTAGCACTGGAGAGCAGCTCTTGATACCTTTAATCCCTAAAGCACACTGCTTTGTACTTTTGCAACCTGACCCTGCAGAGATCCACGAAACCAGCGACAGTCAGTCGGTGTTTCAGACGTTAGTTCTGTTCTTCTGGCACTGTTACAAAGTTGGACCACTTTGAATCCAAGCCCTTACCGGAGCTCTGATTGAGTGAATTCATCCAAAAGGAAACTTATCAAAACCAAAATGCTTTACACAGGGGAGAAATAGAATTTGAATGTAGAGCAGATGGACTTAAAAGTGACCTTCTCCCCTCCCTTTCTTCCACCTCCCTCAGAAACAATTCCCTGCACTGTTCCTTCCCACCCACATACTGCTTTTTATTTGATTAAACTCCAGTGATTGAAATTTCCGCTATGTAAGGCACATTTTCCTTCCACAGAGCCATTTATCTGGTACCTTACAAAACAGATGTTCGTGTTTTCTATTCCTGTGTTTGCAGGCTGACCTCATCCCTTACTGTAGGTGATCCGCTGTGGCCAAGTGTGGTGCGTTGGCCAGGCTGGCAGGTGTGAGGAGGAGCTGTAGCGTGGCAGGCTCTTCAGTTCTGGTGGCAAGGCACTGATACTAATGTCTGCTTGCTATGCTGGGATGACAACGGAGAGGGGGGTAAAAAGTCTGAAGTGACTTGAGCCAGAAATGTGCATCCTGCAATCATGTCCTTTAAACCACAGAATTATAGACTCAACCAGGTTGGAAAAGACCTCAGAGATCATCAAGTCCAACTTATCACCTAATACCTAACACCTCCTGACAACTAAACCATGGCTCCAAGTGCCACATCCAATCCTTTCTTGAACACCTCCAGGGATGGTGACTCCACCACCTCCCTGGGCAGCAGCTCTGTTTCACTTTACCTTGGGTAGCAGGACGAGAAGTTTTGGTAAAGCGTGCCAAGAGTTAACTTTGTTGGAGTTGTTCCACATTAGAGAAGGAGGTAAAAGCTATGGGTGAAAGACAAGAATCACCTCTTTTTTGTTTGTTTGTTTGTTTTTTCCTCCCTTCTTAAATGTCAGCATTTCTTTGTGCAGACCACAGCCTCTTGTCTCAGTTTAATGCTGGGCACGCACAAGTGTTTACTGCTTTCAGACCTTCCAGGAGGAGGAAGGAAACAAGACTCAAGCTTGCAAAAATAGGAAGTCTAACCTATTTAACGTGATGTAAGTGTCCAGGTGGGAGAGCTGTAAGCTTGAGCAAAATGACTTTCGGAGTGAATGAAGGATGCTCTGTTGCTTGGAGATGAGTAAGGCACAGCACAGTGCTTGTTGGCAGGAGGTGGGCTGGGGTACTGTATCCTTAATTGTACCTGAGGGCTGGGTGATGCCAAGTGACAGGTGATTATAGCTGCTCCCCAGAGCTCTAGCTGAAGAAAAGATGGTTGTATCTTCTGCCCAAATGTCTCATATTCAGCCTCTTAGTGACTTTTCTTAATGGTTGTTTTAGTGATTAAGGCTGGTAGCAGCTCTTGGCACCACTCTCAGTCTCTGAACTTCTCTGAAGAGCTGAAACCTGTAGGTCTGACAAATCTATTATGGAGATGTGGAGAGAAGCTTATACTCAAGTTTTTGGTTTTGCTTCAGCTGTAGTGTTTCTGTTTCACTCCTTGGCCTACATTTTCCTTGCAAGCATGAGAGTTCTTAACTGGACTGGAATGTACAAAAGTCTAAATATTGGAAGTCCATGGATGTTTTTAACAGGCAAAGCAATTTCATAATAAATAATCCCAGAGGTTTCATTAGACTGTTTGTTATCATAACTTTTATACTCCAGTTCAGGTGTTTTCCTTTACATTAACCACTGGATAGGTTAACTACTCTCATTGCCTTAGAAAAAGGACCCAGTTGATTGAAATCCCTTACTGAGCAGGTGAGACCAAAGGATGAGAAAGCCTTCCTCCACATCTGAAATCTCTGATTCCTTGTTGTGCCATACCAGACGGCAGACAACTGCTTTTGAAATGGTATAAAAGTCCTTCCCCTCAGACCTACTCACGTGGATTCCTGTCAATAGACCTCAGAGATTTTTGTTCTTTCAGGTGATTGGCTGCTGTGAGATAACCTTGGATAATACCCTACCTGAACACAGGCCTTTGCTCTTAGAATTGTAGAATCGTTAAGGCTGGAAAAGACCTCTTAAGATCATCAAATCCTACTGCCAACCCAACATCACCATGACAGCTAAACCATGTCCCATAGCACCATGTTGTTTGAACACCTCCAGAGATGGGAACTCCACTACCTCCCTGGGCAGCTTATTCCAATGCTTGGCCAAAGGAGTGAATTCAATTTTAAGCACCAAGAGACCACAGTGAGGTCCACTGTGACCTTGCCGAGCACAAAGGACAGCAGAGACCTGCTCAGGTGGATTGCGGCAATGAAGCTGCTGGCTGCTGTCCCCAGTAGAAAGCAGAGTTTCTCCACCCTCTCTGCTGGTTTTACATATATTTTTTAGTTACTTTCTCCATCCCAAACCTGACCAGTTGGCAGCTAATGGCTACCCACAACTCCCTGGTGTGGAAGGAAGTTTCCTGACCTGCTGGAGCATCCTCTTGATGCTACACTCCTCCAGGGCAGGCCTTGAGCTCTGGCTGTGTAATGACTGGGAGAGGTGCTGCAGCATGACCCACTTGAGTGCTCTTAATTCCTTCCAGGCTTCTGCCTCACCATTCCATGTCCAATATTTCTGTTGTTTCTGGACTGAAGTAGGCTAGACAGTGTCAGGCTGGCTTCTGTAGAGAGCCTTCAAGATGTTTTTCTCAGTGGCTCCATGATTTCACATGGACACTGAGGTAGGTCTTTAATTGCAGAATGCTTGTTCTGATTTAACTATTACTAATTAACTTCCCTCTTTTTTCCCAGTTGTGAATAATTGCTACAGCCATGGAGTCATTGTTATATATATACATTATAATGTTGACTAATTGAGCACAGCCAATGTTCCTTAATGTTTCCTCTTCCACACATGCTAAACCCAGAAGTGTTTAAGCCGCTCTGGGACACTAATTTTAAGCACAATTAAAACAACATAACCTGTTAGCAATTATTCTCTGTGCATTGTTTCGATACGGATGGGTCCAGATCCGAGCAGAGTAATTAAAAGGAAGCACTGTTATTGTTGATCCCACTGATAAACAAGCACTGATTGCATGCTGTGAACTGGTTAATCAAGTTTATTTAACCTGTCCTTAGTGATTCAATCCAGTGACTGTGCTGGGGAGCTCTTCCTTTGAGCCTAACTGTAGAATGCTTCCGGCTGGCTCCAGTTTCTCAGCTGCCAAAGCAGCTTGGCTAATTCTTTGAATCAGGCTTAGGTAACATCTTAAGGAATGGCATCATTACATACATTAATTGAATCCAATTTGGGATCAAGGTCTTTTCCCTTTGAGACCTTGCTGTCCCGACTGTTGCCTGTCTGGAGCAGCAGTGGCGGTTATGTTTCCTCTGAGGCTGGGCAGCCTCTGTGGTTTAGTTTGATTCTGATGGGCAGTGTCTGGCTGGAAAGCAGCCTTGAAGAGAGAGACTTGGGGGTGCTGGAGGACAAGAAGCTCAACATGGGCTTTCAATGTGCACTTGCAGCCCGGAAAGCCAATCAGATCCTGGGCTGCAGCAAGAGAAGCGTGGCCAGCAGGTCAAGGGAGGTGATTCTCCCCCTCTGCTCAGCTCTGCTGAGACCCCACCTGGAGTACTGCCTCCAGTTCTGGAGCCCCTATTCCAAGAGGGATATGGACATGCTGGAACATGTCCAGAGAAGGGCCACGAGGATGATCAGAGGGCTGGAGCACCTCTCCTATGAGGACAGACTGAAGGAGTTGGGGCTGCTCAGTCTGGAGAAGAGAAGGCTCCAAGGTGACCTCATTGTGGCCTTCCAGTATCTGAAGGGGGCTACAAGAAGCCTGGGGAGGGACTTCTCAAGATTTCAGGTAATGATAGGACTAGGGGGAATAGAATGAAGCTGGAGGTGGGGAGATTCAGGCTGGAGGTGAGGAGGAAGTTCTTCACCCTGAGAGTGGTGAAGCCCTGGAATGGGTTGTCCAGGGAGGTGGTTGATGCCTCATCCCTGGAATTGTTTAAGCCCAGGCTGGCTGAGGCTCTGGCCAGCCTGAGCTAGTGTAGGGTGTCCCTGCCCATGGCAGAGGGGTTGGAACCAGATGATCCTTGTGGTCCCTTCCAACCCTGACTGATACTATGATTCTATGATTCAAAGTGTGCCACATTGAGTCTCACCTTTTGCCAACGCTCTTTAATTCTTCTGAGAGACTACTTCTGAAGCTGCAGAAGTTCTCCTAAGGTGACACCCAGTTTTCAAGTCACAGGGTCTAGAATCAAACAGGCAATCTCTCTTAGATCATCTCTGCATTTTGGAGGTCTGTGTTGCTCAGGCCCCTTAGCAGCACCAGCAATACCATGTAATGTCATCCTCAACAGTGGGAGCATCTTGCTGTGGCCATAAAAAGCAACAGTTCCAAAAGAAGGTTGTCGCTGTCTCAAGGGACAGCCAGCTGCTCACTTGGACTTGTCAGTGGGGGAGCCTGGAGACCAACTCTCTGTTTTGTGCCTTTGGCTGTGCAAACTAATGGTGCCAGATAACAGTAGAGATTTTCATTTTAATGAATTGAGTTTTAGTCTTAAAACTAATATTCTAGGGGTTTTCCCCCACCTAGGAATAGAGGTAGAGCCTCCAAAAGCTGAATGCATTGATTTTGATCTTATTAAGGCTTTTAGTATAAACCCTGCTGATCTCCAGAGCTAACTTAGTTTTTTTTACCAGGCTGCAAGCCCACCTTCCCTTTTACACATTTGTAGGCAAGCTTGTGTTATGCTTTCTGGATAAGGTTTCTGAGCTTCATCCAAAGCAGTGTGACCAGCAGGATGAGGGAAGTGATTCTGCCCCTCTATTCTGTTCTTGTGAGACCCCACCTGGAGCTGGACCCCACTGCATCCAGCTCTGGTGCCCACAGCATACCAGGGATATGGAACTACTGGAGAAGGTCCAGAAGAGGACCATGAAGATGATCAAAGGTTTGGAGCACCTCACCCATGGGGGGAGGCTGCAAGAGTTGGAGCTGAAAGAAGAGAAGGTGCTGGGGAGACCTTAGAGCAACCTTCTGGTACCTGAAGGGGGCAGCAAGAAAGCCAGGAAGGGACATTTTACAAGGGCTTGTAGTGATAGGATGGGAAGGAATGGCTTGAAGCTTGAGGAGGGCAGATTTAGACTGAATGTTAGGAAGAAATTCTTTACAGTGAGGGTGGTGAGACACTGGAACAGGTTGCCCAGAGAGATTGTGGGTGATCTCCCTGGTGATGTTCAAGGCCAGGTTGGCTGGGGGCCTTGAGCAGCCTGGTCTAGTGGAAGGTGTCCCTGCCCATGGCAGGGGGGTTGGAACTAGACAGTCTTTAAGGTCCCTTCCAACCCAAAGCATTCTATGAATGTATGAAAAATGCCCTTAGTTCTCTAACTCTCAGTTTCTGAGCCCTGTGTCCAGGTAATGTCTTGGTACAGCTTTCATGTGGCTCCTCCAGGCCGCTGCCCTGGCTTCCTTTTCCCATCAGGGGTGTTGGAGTTTTTTTGGATGTCTCTTGATTTGTTGGTGTTCATTGATCACTATTCCTATAAGAGCCCTCTTCCCCTTCCAGCTGGCTCTGCATGTAAGTTGCAAGAGGCTCATCATGCTTGTCCAGAGCCTGGAAAACGTCAGTGTTAACTGCACATTCCTCCACGTCACCAAAGGCAACATCAGATAGATGGGATGGCTGGCCATCGCTTCTCCTAAAATAGTCCACAATCAGAATGAGCAGGAGCAACCCCTGGCCAGGAAAAACATTAATCTGAATACATATATTGCAGGCAACTATAGGAGTATTCTGTTGGGAGCACTGTTCTGCAGACCTTGAATAGCATTTCTGATGTTTAGGTTGTATTTTCATCTTTTCTGTGTTTTCTGTGCCAGATTCCTGGGAGCTTTGCCAGACCCCAAGACCATATAGAATTAATTGTTAAGAAGGAAAATAAATATTTCTGAAGTGCTAGAGAGTATGTCTGTCTGCTCTAATGAACAATAGTGCTGTTCATTTATCAATCCTGCACTGTAATTTCCTCAAATGGTGGTTCTGTCTGGAAGGGGAGGGTTGGGCCTTGAGGAGAGCGATTCTCCTTGAGCTTCTCTATTGAATTTGTATAGACACTAAACATTTCTGCATTCAAGAATCTGAGTAGCTAGGATGACATCTTTGCCAGAAAGAGACATGGAAGGAAGAGAAGGGGAATTTCCCTAGGCTGTCTGGACTGGGTAGTTGAGAGGTCATTGCAAGCAATTTAGCTGATGTTATATTGAAGTCAGAGTTGAAGAAAACTTGGAAGATCAGATTGTGCTAGGCCTGTTGCAAAAGACATCCAAGGTACTGACTGTTATCCGGTGTTGCAGTATGAGGTTGATTTAAATGAGAAATTGCATATTTTTATTGGTATCTCAGTTATGCTTTGTTCTTAACCTAATTCAGAAGTTGTGTGTGGATAAACTTTCTGGTCTTGATGCTGTAACTCAACACTCGGTCTGCTCCGCCATTTCTGGCTCTGAGTTATGATTTTGATAGACTAATTTAGTCTGATATTTTCCACTAAATCAACACATGTGGCATCTGTTGGAATCTGTGGGATTTGATCTCGTTCTTCTCAGCCACATTACTTTTTGCCTCCACAGCCTGGTGGATCTATTGATGCTTATGCAGGATTCCAGGCTCTGATCTGCCAAAAGAGAATTAGTGCTGTGTTTCTATATACTTTGCTACTGAGGCTGCAAAATCCCTCTTAACCGAAGTCACTGCTTACATATTGCTACCATTCATTTTTATTGGCTTCACTAAAGTTGAATTCTTCTATCTTGACCGACCCCCCCCAATTCATTCTCTGAGCAGCTTGAAAGAATTCAACAGAAAACAAAACCTCAAAGCTCTTTATATAATGAATTACTTTTAAACTAGATGCTCAAAAAGACAGAGGAGCATTTATCAGGAATGTTTGTGGGCTTGGTGGTTACGAGCTTAAAAAAATATTCTGTGGAAAGGCTTTTGTCCCATGACAGAGATTTAAAAGGCTACGGATTCGGATTCCAGCAGAGACTCAGGCCTGTAATCATGTTTGCAGCGTTCCCTTTCATACGGCTGCCTGGCTGCAGCGGGAAGCGAGCCGGCTAGGGGCGAGCCGGCAGCAAAGCCATCACCTGTTGGGGCCCAGGGCTCGGGGGCGCGTCCGGCCGCTGCCCGCCGCTGCGGTGAGGAGCCCGGGCATGCGGGGCGCTTAGCGGGGCTTGGCACCGCCGAAAGGAAGAGGGTTTTTTGCCTTTCTCTTCCCCGAGCCTGGCGCTGACAGTCCGAGCGCTGAGCCTTACAAGTTGGAGCGAGGAGCTTGTGCCGTAGGCAGGGACAATGGAGGAAAAGGAAAGCCAGAAACTTGAGCTCTGCCTGGCTTGCTCCACAGACAGCAGACAGATGAAGGGTGAGTAAAGAGAATCAGGCAAAGATGGAGTTACATCTACACGTGCCCCTCGGTGCCGATTTGTGTGACTGGAGGCGGAATGCGTTGGGGGGAAAGGAAAAGGCATGCGTGTCTTGTGGGCTGCCTGTGCTAATGGCTCTGCAGATTTCCCTAATGCACCGACTTCGTGAGTGTAACTTTCTCTTCAAAGAGGTTTCTGTCTGAGCTTGAAAGTAGGGAGCATGCCGAGTGTTGCTGTCACAGCTGGCAGGACGCTGCCTGGCGTGCGGGGCGCTGCTCCTGTGAGGGGGAGGCATTGTTTAGTGAGTGTCCCCATCCCTTCTCATGCTCGGTGTGCTTCACCTCGGGCAGGGAAACAGCTTTTCTTCCCTGACAGTGGGTTTGAGCTCATCTTTTCCTCAGGATGGCTCTTGAGAGAGGGGAGATTCACGGCAGACTGTCACAGGGTTGGTTTACTTTGTGCGAAACCGGTTGGGTTTGTTTTGGAGTGGAGCCAGGGACTGGTGAGCGTAGTTTTCACGGTGGGTCAGCTGTGGTGGGTTTCTACACTCACTGCTGCGCTCCGTATTTTGTCTAAAAGTGAATGAAAACCATTTCCTGGTGAATTCTATGCAGGCTGTTCCACGTGGAGCATAGCATTCAGGTAGCATGACAAATACCCAAGCTAATCTTTAGCTATCCAAGTATTCGTGAAGCACCTGTGACCATTCCCAGTTTCTGTGTCTCGTATTCTTTAGAGGCACTTCAGACAAAGTTGTGCTGCTGTGCTTCTGTGAATTAAATAGTGCCTGGGTGGGTACATGTGGGTTTAAACATCCCAGACAACAAAATAGTGCCCTAGGGAGAACTTAGGAGAGAAAACAACAACAACAAACTTCTTTAAAAAGCAATTTTAAACTCTTCCCCCCCCCCCCCCCCCCCCCCCCCCTGGGGCTCCTTAATTGCTTGATACTCTTTGAAATAATTAAGGTTTTTTTTAAATGGGCAATGCAAAGTCATATACATCTGTCTGTAAATGTTTATGTTTAGTAGGATGGAAATCATCACTTGAATGATGTGTCTTCATAGAAGGAGGGGTGGGGGGAAGCCTTCAGTAACATATTTCTACCGGAGGAAGCGACCTGAGATACAGGTGGAGGTAGAAAAAGAGAGGCCTGACCAGGCAGACTCTATGAATGCCACAACATTTTGCATGCTGAAAGCTCATAACCAAATGTAGTACTTTGGCCCCATAAGCTAAATTTGCATTTGAAGGTTCCTTGTAAAGAGAGCACATTTAATGACAGTGGGATAAACTGGAAGGATTCCAAATCATCTCAGCTTTACTGCTAGCATAAATCTAACGGAGGTGGCTTTGACTCACACAGTTAAAACTGTGTTCTGTTTTAAACTTTGGGTAGTGAATGTAGTTGGTTGGCTTCAGGGCTCAGTTTCACAGTATCAGGATGGGTCAAGTCCATACTTGGCCCTTTCTGAAAGGGCTCTGACAGTGTTCCTCTCTCATGGCACCTGGGTTGCAAAACAGGACTATTAAAACCTCCACAACATTCAAAGTAATGAAGCCAAGTGACTGTCCTGACCTTTGTAGACTTGATGGAGGGTGTGACTTAGAAGAATTGCATATCAGGACATGGTGAAGAATTATTTTTCCCCTCTCTTTATTTTTAAAATGTTCTCTTTTCTTTTTCTTTTCTCTTATTTGTTTTGGGGTGGGGTTTTTAGTGTGTTTGTCCTTCTTTTCCTTCTTTTTTCCCTTCTTTTGATTTTCTCTTTCTTCTCCTCTCTCCCTTCCTTTCTTTCTTCTCCTCTCTCCTCCTTTCTTTCTTCTCCTCTCTCCTCCTTTCTTTCTTCTCCTCTCTCCTCCTTTCTTTCTTCTCCTCTCTCCTCCTTTCTTTCTTCTCCTCTCTCCTCCTTTCTTTCTTCTCCTCTCTCCTCCTTTCTTTCTTCTCCTCTCTCCTCCTTTCTTTCTTCTCCTCTCTCCTCCTTTCTTTCTTCTCCTCTCTCCTCCTTTCTTTCTTCTCTCTCCTCCTTTCTTTCTTCTCCTCTCTCCTCCTTTCTTTCTTCTCCTCTCTCCTCCTTTCTTTCTTCTCCTCTCTCCTCCTTTCTTTCTTCTCCTCTCTCTCTCCTTTCTTTCTTCTCCTCTCTCCTCCTTTCTTTCTTCTCCTCTCTCTCCTTTCTTTCTTCTCCTCTCTCCTCCTTTCTTTCTTCTCCTCTCTCCTCCTTTCTTTCTTCTCCTCTCTCCTCCTTTCTTTCTTCTCCTCTCCTCCTCCTTTCTTTCTTCTCCTCTCTCTCTCCTTTTCTTTCTTCTCCTCTCTCCTCCTTTCTTATTTTTTTCTATTTTCTTTTTGTCTTCTTATCAATCCTCCATTACAATCTTCCTAATACTCTTGGGCATACTGCGTCCAGGCTGCAGAGCTGGGCTTTCCTGTAGCTGTATCTTCTGTGGTAATGGGTGATGTTAAGAAATCTTGAAATGTGTTTTGAGATTGGAGAAGCAACCCAACTGTAAGGTTTACTCAAGCCTTTGATAACCAGAGCCCCTCCCCTGTCAGTCAGCAAGCCCTGCCGTTTGTTGCCCTCTAGACTTGCTACTTTATTGAGCAGAGGGAGGGAGAGAGGGAGACAAACTTATCTCACACCTCTGTGTTTTCCCTTGGCTTCCCTTTACTTCTTTTCCAAGGAGGGTACTTGCATAATTCATCCTCTTTTGCTACCCTTTGCTCCCTTCTGGGAACCATCACATGATCCTTCACACATTTCACAGTTATCTGTGGGGATTGATTTTATAGGTCTATTATCTTCAGCTGAAAGATATGGAAAGTTTGTCCACACTATTATTGAGCAACTCCAGGATCCAGAAAACCTCTCTCCGTTTCTCCTCCCTCTAGCACTGTGGCTGACACAGTAGCTGTGGAAGTTTATGCGTCCCAGGCTACACAGTGAGTGGGTTTCACTATCCCAGCGTTCAACCCTGCCATCAAAGTCAGTTGTCCCTATCTAGGAAGTGGTCAAGGAAGACTTTTTCAGCAGTTACTAGGGGAAAAACCAAATTCAAACACGACAGAGAGTTTGGTTTGCAAAGGGAGGTCACGCACTGCTGTGTGCTGTGATGCTGCTGAATGCCCAGGTCAGCTCGCTGGCAAGGCTAGCAATTAGTTTGCATAGTTTACATTCCTTTCTTTTCACTGGTATTTATACAGTATTTTCCAAATATATGAAAGAAAAATAAGAGAAGTTGTTGGTCTTTCTGATATAGCATAAGAAAAATGTTATTTTTGATTCCTTCTCAAGGTTTCCCTCAATAACAAATGGTGGTAAAACACTTTAATTCCTAGGTCTCTTTATATTCCAAATAATCAGCTTGCTCTTAAACCACTGAAATGATTGAATTGCAGAGTAGGTAAAGGCTTTGCATGAGAGAGTTAGGACCCCAAAATCCACGTTCATGGTCTCTCAGCTGTGTTTTCCAGTGCAGGTTTGCCTGCCTTCTTGAGAAAGTGCCTGCCACCAGTTCAGTGATTGAAGCTGCTGCTGTGACCATACTTTCAGGGCTTATACCAAATTGCTGCACTCAGTCACCCACCCTCACGCTGACTCCTTTGAGCTCTAAGGAAATCCCTTATTTATGTCTGCTGCCTTTGTTCCAACAGCCTCGGGGATATAACCTCCAGGCTCTTGGTGCAACAAATTAAAGAGGGTAAATTCTAGCAAGCTTCATCCTCCATCTTTTTGCTCCTGGTAAAATCCATTTAAATGACTGTGCAGCCTTCAGACTCCATTTTGACTGAGTGTCTCTAGAGTAGCCATGCTTACCTCTTGCAAACAGAACTCTTCTTTTTGCCACTTTTCTCAAACAAGCTGGGTGTACCTGGCAGTTGGTGCTCTGAATTTGCAGTAATCACTGAGGCTGGAGATGTTTTAATGGAGTTCTGCTTGGGAAAGTTGAGTCTGTGGATGTGTGCTTTGGCTGGGGGTTGGACTAGATGATCTCTCAAGGTCCCTTCCAGCCCTTAACATTCTGTGATATACATGTGAGGCTGCTGCTCTGAGGGTTTAACAAGGATTGTGCTCCTAAGAAGGTCTTAGAAGGTGCTGTGGAGAAGTGGTGGGGTCACCATCCCTGGGGGTGTTAAAAAACATGTGGACCTGGCACTTCAGGATGTGGTTTAATGGCCGTGGTGGTGGTGGGTTGCTGGTTGGACTTTATCTTAGATGTCTTTCCCAACCCTGATGATTATATAATTCTGTCATTTTTTAGTCTATGTGAGAGTAAAACTTCCCCATGAACCAAACCAGTTTCCAAAGTCATGTCTGGATCTGTGCTCATCAAGCATGGTGCCACCTGCAGTCTTGGCTCCCGTGTCCAGTTCTCCTTTCAGGATAGGTTTCTATGAATGGAAATGAAAGGGTGGTGTTGAAATTTTGGAGTCCTTGAGCATTAATAGGAAGCTTACAGAAACATGCAAGCCTTTGAAGACCTTCCAGG
Source organism: Picus viridis (assembly GCA_033816785.1). Taxonomy (NCBI): domain Eukaryota; kingdom Metazoa; phylum Chordata; class Aves; order Piciformes; family Picidae; genus Picus; species Picus viridis. The sequence continues at coordinate 5,567,675 of CM066573.1, forward strand.
GCCCAGTCCTTGTGAAATCCAAGGGAATTGGTTCCCTATGTGAATTGGTGGGATGTCACACCAGCAGTGGCTCCACAGAGAGAGAGAGGGTTTTCATATTGTAACACTTCATTACCAGGGTTTGACATTAGGTGGGAGTTGGCAGGTAACTGACAGCATATACCAGAAAGCTGAAGAATCCTCCACGTAAATTCCTGAGGCAAGTGGTAGGCAGAGTGTCAACCTGGCTGCATGGTAACAGGAAGCAAGTGGGAGCCTGTTTCCAAACAGCAGCGCTGTATAAATGGCAGCACATGAGGGGGATGGTTGCTTGCATGACTAAGGGCTCTGAAATGGAAAGTGTTAGATGGAGGGAAATAGAAATGTGTTGAAAACACCTAGAGGATATAGCTTCCTGCTCCTGTGCAGGTGAGCTGCCAAACAGAGAGGGACCTGGGGGTGCTGCTAGACAGCTGCCTAAACATGAGCCAGCAGTGTGCCCAGGTGGCCAAGAAGGCCAATGGCATCCTGGCCTGCATTAGGAATAGTGTGGCCAGCAGGAGCAGGGAGGTCATTGTGCCCCTGGACTCTGCATTGGTTAGGCCACACCTTGAGTCCTGTGTCCAGTTCTGGGCCCCTCAGTTTAGGAAGGACATCGAGACACTTGAACGTGTCCAGAGAAGGGCAACAAGGCTGGGGAGAGGCCTCGAGCACAGCCCTGTGAGGAGAGGCTGAGGGAGCTGGGGTTGTTTAGCCTGGAGAAGAGGAGGCTCAGGGGAGACCTTATTGCTCTCTACAAAGGTGGTTGTAGCCAGGAAGGGGTTGGTCTCTTCTCTCTAGCAACCAGCACCAGAACAAGAGGACACAGTCTCAAGCTGCACCAGGGGAAGTGTAGGCTGGAGGTGAGGAGAAAGTTCTTCATTGAGAGAGTCATTCGTCATTGGAACGGGCTGCCCAGGGAGGTGGTGGAGTCACCATCCCTGGAGGTGTTCAAGAGGGGATTGGATGTGGCACTTGGTGCCATGGTCTAGTCATGAGGTCTGTGGTGACAGGTTGGACTTGATGATCTTTGAGGTCTCTTCCAACCTTGGCAATACTGTGATACTGTGATGCAAAGGGTTAAGGCTCACAGGCATCTGAGCCTGTCCAGGAAAGATGGGAAAGGCCACATCAGATTTGGAGAGGCCTTTTTAGTACTTCTGATTTTCTTTTTTTCCCCCTTCCTCTGCTGACAAAGGAGTGAGGGAATTTTCAAAGGTATTGGGTAACAAGGCTCCAGACAACACTTTTTCAAGCACCAAAGGGTTCATGTTACCCAGTTACCTGAAGATAAGCCAGCACTTAGGTACCCTCAGTGGCTGCTTATCTCTTTACAGTTGTCATCATGGTCTTTGGTCTTACAGTTGTAAAACTTCTTTCATTTTATATCACACAAAATTGTCTTTTATGCTGTTTCTTAAGAAATTCTTCCCTGAAAAAGTGATGTAGTATTTTCCAGTCTGCGGTCCTGAGACGTGTAAAATCCAAGGGAGATCCATGAAATTTAAAACCAGACCCCAGTGAGAAATCAGGGGGTGGGTGCGGAGAAGCCTCCAAAACTCTCTTATTATTTTGTAGGTGTTTCAAAGCATGTTGAAAACACACTGAGAGGAGATTAAGGATTTCAGATCTCCTTGTCAAAGGAGTTTTATCAGTTGCTGTCTTTTGGATCCTGGTTGTGGGGCCGTTAAGTGTACTGGAGCCTGTTGAAGAACTCTGTTTCTTCTGGTGGCAAGCATGTAGATTTTAAAGGTCAGGGAATAAGGGCTCTGTCAGACCTTCTTTTCAAGTCAGAGTAGTTCAAGACGATACGAAAGGAACGTCTTCTTCAATGATGCTCACTTTCCTCTGAAGCAGTGCTGTGCCTTTGTGTGTTAAAAGTACTTTTAGTCCTGTGCATGGCTTAGAGAAGTGATTCCTTGCAGGCCACTTCTTCCAACATGTACATGCAGAGCATAGAATCACAGAACTATCAGGGTTGGAAGGGACCTCAAGGATCATCTTGTTCCAACCTCTGCTGCCATGGGCAGGGACACCTCACACTAGAGCAGGTTGCTCACAGCCACATCCAGCTTGGCTGCAAACACCTCCAGGCAGGAGGCTTCCACCACCTGTCTGGGCAACCTGTGCCAGTCTCTCACCACCCTCATGGGGAAGAACTTCTTTCTAAGATCCAATCTGAATCTACCTATTTCTAGTTTTGTTTCATTCCCCCAGTCCTATCACTGCCTGACACCCTAAAAAGTCCCTCCCCAGCTTTCTTGTAGCCCCCTTCAGGTCCTGGAAAGCCACAATAAGGTCTCCTCAGAGCCTTCTCTTCTCCAGACTGAACAGCCCCAATTCTCTCAGTCTGTCCTCATAGCAGAAGAGCTTCAGCCCTTTCATTATGACAGTATCACAAAGGTTGGAAGAGACCTCAAAGATCATCAAGTCCAACCTGTCACCATAGACCTCATGACTAGACCATGGCACCAAGTGCCACGTCCAAGCCCCTCTTGAACCCTTCCAGGGATGGTGACTCCACCACCTCCCTGGGCAGCACATTCCAATAATGACTGACTCTCTCTGTGAAGAACTTTCTCCTCACCTCGAGCCTAAACTTCCCCTGGTGCAGCTCGAGACTGTGTCCTCTTATTCTGGTGCTGGTTGCTTGTGGCCCTTTCCTGGACATGTTCCAGCACTTCCAGATCCTTCCTGTAACAAGGGCTCCAGAACTGGATGCAGTACTCCAGGTGGGATCTCACCAGAGTGGAGCAGAGGGGGAGAACCACTTCCCTCAACCTGCTGGCTATGCTTCTCTTCATGCAGCCCAGGATGTGCTTGGCTTTCTGGGCTGCAAGTGCACACTGCTGGCTCCTGCTGAGCTTCTCATTCACCAGCACCCCCCAGCATGCCACTGAACACCAACAAACTTGTAACAGAACCTAGCTTTGGCATCAGTTGCTTTCTTACTGAGGTGAATGTGGGGGTGAAGTTCTCATGACCTACTGTTTGGGTTTGGTTTTCTTTCAGACCAGGCAAAACCCAGTCTGCATGTAACGTCGCTGGACGATGCGGAATGCCTCCGATCTAAAGAGCTCCTTTCGGCGCCCGGCGCTCACCCTGCTTCCAGCTCAAAGGCAACCCGCAACATCCCTCGAAGACACACAGTAGGTGGCCCTCGCAGTTCCAAAGAGATACTGGGAATGCAAACCTCTGAAATGGACAGGAAGAGAGAGGCCTTTCTTGAGCACCTGAAGCAGAAATATCCCCACCATGCTACAGCAATAATGGGACACCAGGAAAGACTGAGAGATCAGGTATGGACCCCACATTTCTGTCTTGCTTTTGTTATAAACAGTCCTTCTAACTCCTGCAAAGCTGAGTGTTGCTTCATTCCAAAAGGTGAGAATATGACACAGCACTAAACAGATTCTTTTGATGCAGCCCAAGTTTCAGTCAGTCCCTTGGCATTCGGGGAAAGGATCACCGCAACAAAACTATTCAATATCACCTCCAAGTTGTTTGTTGAAACTGACAGTTTTTGAAGCACTTTTTCTCTTTTTTAAGAGTCTACACGGAGAAAGAGATGAAGGTGAGACTCTTGATCTTAGTATATGGGTCTCTATCTGCTTTTCACAGCTGAAGGGAAAATATGGAACAGCTGTTAACTTCTGTTACACTTTCCGTGCTGGCAGCGCTGCCCGGGAGAAAAGAAAATATCTGTGGAGTGTGTCTGTGTGCTTTAGCTGGCTCTGTTACCCTTTCATTTGTTTTCTTCTCTGGTTTGGGGTCTTTTGTTACGAGCAGATTGGACTTATCCACAGGTATCTGCCTCCTCCAAGCTGTTTTGACATCCACACAGGCCTGTCAGCAGCATACCTTAAGGTGGTTTGCTTCTTGCCTGCCTTCAGTTGTTTTTCAGCAGTGCAAAGCAGATGCAGGGTCAGAGGAGATGTGACATGCTGATGTATTTCTCAGAGCAGGTGGAAGCTGGTCTCACTCCACCTTCTGAATTCAGCCTAACTCTGGACTCGGGTTTTGGGTGCAATGCTAGAGTTTAATCTGTTGAGGCAATCTACCTCCTATTTCATAATTAATCTCTTCTTTTCTTTTTCCAATCATCCACCGGCACGTAGAGTTCAGGCTCCAAAATCTCATGCATATTACTAGTTTAGCAAATGATTGACAGCAAAAGCCTTTATAAAAGGTTTCTGGGGGTGCTGTAGGTTTTTCAGCACTAACAGCAAATTCATGTTCAGGAAGCAACAAAAACAAGCTGGGAAAAACCTTGTACTCTGTCATGGGAGTTCTGCCTGAATTCCCAGCCTCTTTTGAAGCCTTGCAAACCTTTGGCGATCAGACTCTTGTCACAGGTTTGGAGAAATTGTCACTTGGTAACCTTCCCCCCACCCACCCCCGCTGCAACTTCTCTTTGACACTTCCTAGAGATCCCAGGTGCTGTCACTGCCTCAGAACACAGCTGCTAGAATCCATGTGTAGCCACCTAACAAACTGCTGCAAGAATTCAGCCCTGAGGAGGATGATCTATTCCTTAGTTTTGAACAATTTCCCTCCTAGCCTTTGGAAGTCTCATCTTCTTTTTTCCCCCTTTCTTCCCACTTACCTCCTCCATGAACTTCAGCGACTGTGTGGAATGTGCTTGGGTGGTGGATAAAGATAGCATACAAATTAAATAAAGGAGGTTGGGGGCGGGGATGGGGGGGGAGTGGGGGGTTGAAATCCAAAGATTAGATCTTTTGGAGTCATGTAAATATTTAGTTCCAGTGTTGCAGACACTGCAAACCCAGTTTGAACAGCCTGCAGCATTACACCCTACACATTTTGTAATGTGAGCCTTTTCTGAAGGCAATAAATTACAGAAGGAATGCAGTAACTGTTCCTGCTATTTGTTTAAAATGTGTCATCCTTGGCTAATTTATTGAGGGTAAAATTCATGCAAAAGCCTCCTGCTTCTATTTTTTTTGATAATTAGACTTATGTGCTGCATGTGAGGAGTTTTGAGATCATTTCAACCCCAAAATAACTTTAAAATTACTATCAGAGCATCAAACAATCTTTCTTGGGAATAGGAGAGCCTGAGAAATTCCATCCATTCAGCACAGCTTAAAAACAAAAAAGCAGAAGAAAAAGGGGAAAAAATGATAAACTGGGTGAGGCCACATTGTGAACATGCAGAAATTGAGCTGATTGTGAGAGATTTCCTAGGTTAAAATGTGGTGTATCAACAGCCTGGTGTATCAGATGCAGTAAGATTGTATTTTCAGGTGGTGTGTGAGGGACTTTTCATCAGGGTGTCCAGTGGTTGGGCAAGGGGGAATGGATTAAAGCTGAGGGAGAGGAGGTTTAAACTGGATCTTCACAGTATCACCAAGGTTGGAAGAGACCTCAAAGATCATCAAGTCCTTCCTGTCACCACAGACCTCATGACTAGACCATGGCACCATGTGCCACATCCAAGCCCCTCTTGAACACCTCCAGGGGTGGTGACTCCACCACCTCCCTGGGCAGCACATTCCAATGGCGAATGACTCCCTCGGTGAAGAATTTTCTCCTCACCTCAAGCCTAAACCTCTAGAAGTTCTTCAGTATGAGGGTGGTGAGACTCTGGAACGGATTGCCAAGAGTGGGTGTGGATGCCCCCTCCCTGCTGGTGTTGAAGGCCGGATTAGATGAGGCCTTGGGCAACCAAGTCTAGTTGAGAGGTGTCCCTGCCCATGGCAGGGAGGTTGGAGCAGACGACCTCTGAGGTCCCTTCCAACCTGAGCCATTCTATGATTCTGTGGTCATGGCATTACAGGCTTTCTTTCTTCTTGAGTGTGTCTGTGTGTGCACACACACATGTATCTCTGTGTTCTGTGTGCATGTTTGAGTGTGTGCCTGTACATGCACCTCTGTGTATAGGTACACATAGGGGTGTGTGTGTATATATATATATATATATATACACAGAGCTATATCTGTGTGTGTATATATGTGTATGTACTGTGCACACTTACTCAGCTGCTCCATGAGCAAGACCATAATATAATTTTGCTTCAGAGGGTGTATATGTGTGTTTAGCATACATACCTCCCTTTCCCCCCTTTTTGCTATGTGTAGCAGTGGTACAGCAAACAAACTACATACATAAGTATTAGGCAGTGTGTGTGTGTAATGTACTTACATATATATATATATCACATACAAAATCTGTAAGAAGTCCAGGTTTCTTTCCTCCTTCTTACTTCTCCAGCTGCTCCAATGTTTGGAAAGGGGCAACATTTAGTTCCCCAGCAGAAAAGGACCTGGAGATGCTGGTTGACAGCCATAGGAACATGAGCTAGCAGTGTGCCCAGGTGGCCATGATGGTCGACAGCACCCTGGCTTGGATCAGCGATAGTGCAACCAGCAGGACCAGAGGAGTGGTCCTGCCCCTGTACTCAGCACTGATGAGGCCACACCCTGAATACTGTGTTGAGTTTTAGCCCCCTTCACTGCAGGAAAGACATTGAGATGCTGGAGCAAGTCCAGAGAAGAGCAACAAAGCTTTGTGAAGGGTCCAGAGAACAGTTCTGGTGAGCAGTGGCTGTGGGAACTGGGATTGTTAAGCCTCCAGAAGAGGAGGTTGAGGGAGGACCTCATTGCTCTCTACAACTCCCTGAAAGGAGGTTGCAGTGAGGTGGGGGTTGGTCTCTTCTCCCTAGTATCAGGTGACAGGACGAGGGGAAATGGTCTGAAATTGTGTCAGGGGAGGTTTAGGTTGGAGATTAGGAAACATTTCTTTGTTGCAAGAGTGGTCAGGCATAGGAACAGGCTGCCCAGGGAGGTGGTGGAGTCACCATCCCTGGAGGTATTCAAGGACATGGCACTTTGGGGCATGATTTAATGGCCATGGTGTTGTTAGGCTGAAGGTTGTGTTGGATGATCTTAGGGACCTTTTCCAACTGAAACAATTCTATGGTTCTGTGATTATCCACAGTGAGAATTTCCCACTGTGGGAGATCTATAGTAGTTAATGCAACACCTACGTCAAATGGCGAAGCTAGAACATAAAACATTCCAATAGTTAGTCAGAAGATATTTCCTTGGACATGATATAATTTATCTTCTGGGTTGCTCTGAACCCTGTCAGGTCTACAGCCAACATAAATGATCCTGAAAATCAAGACTGGTAATTGCCTGCTTTGTTGTGGACTTTCTTGTCTTGGGCATTTTCCTTGTCAGTATCTGAGCAGGGCAAACTGACTCCTGGTTTACAGAAAATAAACAGCAGTAAAAAACCATTTCCTCTTGTCAGATCATACTGTATCACCTTCCCCAGCAACATCAGCTCTGAGTATTGTCCATATCTTCCACTGCATATTAATGGTTTCCTCTAGGCTTCGTTTATTCACATAAATCCCTCCCTGGATGTGCCTCCTGTTTCTAGCCTTGATAACCTGCTACAAGTCAGCAGCACACTGATGGCCAGGTAAAATGCCGGCAGGGATTAGTGATGGTTAACCACCGTGGTGACCCGAAGCCTCCCAGCTGTGCACACAGCTCAGCCCTCCTCCCCCTGCAGGTTTGTTGCCCTCTGCGATATCTTATTCTGGAAAGGGAAGCTCAGAGGCAGGGTCTGTCTTTATTTGCACAAGGGCCTCGGGATTCTGCTGCAAAGGCAAATAACCTGCAGCTAAGCTGGTCTGTATGGTGAATCGAGGTGGGGGTAGCTCTACCACGCTTTGTGCACTCCAGAATGTCCACAGGCACCCCACGGTCACAGCTCTGCACCCCACAGCCCTGCAGCTCGCCCTCTTGCTGCAGGTTCCCCCCCCACACCATGACAACCCTGCAGCTGGGCCCCTGATATCCCTCCACCTGGAAGGATGAGGAAGAAAATCTTTTTTTATAGGTAATGCAAGTTTCTGCAGGATCTGTGGATGCCTTGTCTCTGCCAAGGCTGTCTTGTCTAGGTTCATGAAACCAAGGTGCTAATGTAATCCCCAGGAAAGTTAGGAAGAAAAATGAGAAAGGAAAGAGGGAAACAGTCTCAGTCTTCTGAAGTCTGAGGGGGTGTGAATCACCTGCTGCTGACCTCATGGCAGGACATGGTATCATAGTATCAGTCAGGGTTGGACAGGACCACAAGGATCATCCAGCTCCAACCCCCTGCCATGGGCAGGGACACCCCACACTACATCAGGCTGGCCGGAGCCTCATCCAGCCTGGTCTTAAACACTTCCAGGGACGGGGCCCCAACCACCTCCCTGGATAACCCATTCCAGGGCTTCACCACTCTCATGGGGAAGAACTTCTTCCTCACCTCCAGCCTGAATCTCCCCACCTCCAGCTTCATTCCATTCCCCCTAGTCCTATCACTACCTGAGATCCTGAGAAGTCCCTCCCCAGCCTTCCTGTAGGCCCCCTTCAGACACTGGAAGGCCACAATGAGGTCACCTCAGAGCCTTCTCTTCTCCAGACTGAACAGCCCCAACTCCTTCAGTCTGTCCTCATAGGAGAGGTGCTCCAGCCCTCTGCTCCTCCTCATGGCCCTTCTCTGGACACCTTCCAGCACGTCCACATCCCTCTTGTAACCAAGTCACCAGTGTGGGGCTGACTCCAGTCAGCAGAGAAGGAAAGAGCAGGAACAAGCATAAAAGCTGGGCCAGCAGCTGCAAAGGTGAAAAAGAGTTGGCAATTAAGAGGTTAAAATAGTAACCTGGCCGTGGGAGGGGGGAAAATCTCTACCATGAACCTGTTTTACAAGTCACCTCTCAAAAAAACACAATTCTTTCTGAAGGGCCCAGAGCCAAAATGAGCGTGTAGAAGTTTTTCAGAGCCGGAGCTCATGAGCGTGGCCGAAGTAAACGAGCTGGAAGATGTTTGCCACAGTTTTCTTTTGTTGTTGTTTGACTAGGAAGTACACTGGGAGGTGTGGAAGGGTCAGGAACAGCTCTGGTATTTCAGCCAGTGCTCTGTGAAGAGCAAATTTGCTGGAGAATAAAATCAGATTTCCATTACTTTTAGAATAACTAAAACCCTTCCAGTGCCTGTGCGAGGCTGAGTGCCTGGAAAGTGGTGGTTGAGAGAGGGCTTTTCTTTTTGTTGTGCTCAGCTAGGTCTGAACATGACAGGTAACTCTGGCATCTGGGCAGGTGTGGTTAAGGTTACCATGGAGATCCATGATGTCATGCTTGATAGAGCATGTCAAGACAGCTAATCTAACATGTAGATGTTCAAAAAGTCCCATAGGCCAGGGCTAAGCTTTATGCAAATAACAAAGTTAGGCTGCAAAAGGGCGAAAGAAAATACAGCTGAGACATGGCTGTGCTCTTTACCTGGCAGCTTGGGAGGATTATTACTGGCTTCATCACAAATTAAAACTTTTTTGGAACTAAAGGAAGAGGATTTGAGACCATCTCTGGCCGCACCTGTGGAGCGTCTCACGTTTCGGTAAATAAGCCTTTTCCTTTCTTTCTTTCTCTGACCTTGCTGTGGGTTAAAAAAAACACACCAACCCAAATGCTTTGGAAGCTGTGGAGTTTGCTTCCCCACGTTGTTCCTGCTGGCAGCAGGGCTGTGTCGGTACAGCGAGCTTTCTGGCACGGCACGTTGCCTTTCCTCTTCCCAAAGTGAGCTCTTTATTGAACGAGCTGCGAATTCGGAGCGCTTCGAAAGGCATTGCAATATATTATGCTGATTATATGAATCATGCTGCAAAAATCTCCTAGGTAGTGTTTTGGAGGAGAAACCAAGAATGGAGACACTGTGTATTTATTTGTAGATTACTGCCAGATGTCTCTCCTTTTTCACTGTTAAAATAGAAACAACCTCCCCCCCCCCCCAAAAATAATTACAACAGCATTTATTGCAGGATTCGATACCTGAAAGAATAGAGAAATTTTCTGGGGGTTATTTTTTGTTAAGTGGATTCTGCTATCAGCCTGTTGAAGTGACTTTTGAGTTTGTGCTTTGGTATGATGGGGTGAAGCTGGGGCATTTCTTAATAGAGGTGTTGGGTTTTTTTTCCGTGGGTAAAAGTACATTAGAAAAGGGTAAACACATTGGGAGGTAAAAGTCCAGAAAGGCTACTGGGGCTTCTGGGGGGTTAGGTATAAACACAAGGGGTATACTCAGCCCCTCAGCAGAGAGAGAGTCAATTCCCTGGGTTCTTAGTTGCAACCCCTTTTGTGCTTCCATTAGTGATGACAGGGCAAGCAAACAGCAGCAGGTAAGGGGTAGCCCCCACCCCGCACTGCTGCGGGGTGATAACGGGAGCAGGCTTAGGGCTCCAAAGTGCAGTTGGTTCAGTCACTCGGTATGAAAAGGGTTAGATCAGGGTGTGAAAGGTGGGAATGGGGGGTGGGGGTCTTGCCCTGGTTAATGTTAGAGCTTAAATATGTGAAAAATCTCGAGTTGTGCTGACAGACACCTGAGAAATGTGAACCTGAGAGAAACTTCAGTTGAGTGTAAATCCTCAGCAGGATTTAGGGAATGAGGAGGCTGTGGGATATGGGAAACACATTATCTAATTCCAGGTGAAAAAACAGGGTAGAAAAGTTTTCTAATGTTCTGCACTGCTTGATCAGGCAAAGTTAAACAAACATTGTTTGGAACCTGTATTGATTCTTAAATGGAATGGATTGAAAGGAGGACAGGGTGACAGAATTGCTAAGCAATTTTGGTTTGGTCACAACTCTTTTGCCCCTACTTACATCTTGCAACTAAACCAGTAGTGGGGGTGTTTCTGAATTAATTTCAATTTAACCTTTCTCCCAGTGCCTGAGTGTTAATTATTGAGCACTAGGAGAGGTACAAATGACACCGTGTCAAATGCAATTGGTGTATTTTTGCATTCATTACGCTTTTGCTCCTTGATGCCATGAAATTGGGTAAGGAGAAATTGATTTATCCTTAATATCGTGTGCATAATTTTCTGGTCTGTACTGGCTGGCACAGATGGTTGGACACAATGATCTTAGAGGTCTTTTCCAGTCTAGGCAGTGCTCTGATTCTGTGGCTAAAAAGCAGGTTGAAAATTACATTTGATTTTGAAATGCACACAGTGCCTTGTGAAGAATGTGCCTTTAATATGGATAGATATTGCTGCAGACTTTTGTAGTCTATTTTGTTCAGTTTTGTTTCAGTTGGTTCACATACTGGGGTTGGACCCAAGGATCTCTTGAGGTCCCTTCCAACCTCTAATATACTGTGATACTGTGATATTGCTGTAATGTGTCATCCAAAAAATGCCTTTTTTATCGGAGATGTAGCAGCTAGAACTTGCTGTTGTGTCAGCACAGGCTGTAGGGGTTTGCTCAGGAGGGAAAAAACAAACCCCTTCAGAAGCTGTTGCAGGAGATTTCTCCGAGCCCCTGCCTCCTCTCCACCAATGGGTACTACCTCCCTGCCCACATGAGATGGCAGTTCCCCCTCCTCCCTGGATAGCCTTTGTAAGCCCCACAGAGCACGTTGCCCGTGCGGGAAGTGGGGAGCCAGTGCAGCATCCACGCGTGTCCCCGTCTGTCTCGTGTGCCATCTGGAGCAACAATTTATCGCTTCCCACCGCCGCTGTACGTTAAGGGCAACTGCTCTGATTTCACGTCGTGAAAAGCACCTCGGAAAAGCTCTGAAAGTGAGCGCATGAAACATGATTACAAGCTGAAATCTCTGCTGGATTCCAGGCCCTTAGCCTTTGTTTATGGAAGGAGGTGAGGTGACATGTCCATTTGTTTTGAGCTGAAACATGCTCTTTAGCCCCCAGATAATGCCGCGATTGCGAGATAGTTATAAATAGCCCGATGGGGAGATGAACAAAGAGCTGGTTCATTAGCAAAGCAAAGGGGCAATACTTTGTAGGCTCTGTAAGTGCAAACACTGAGGAAGAGGAATATTCCTAGCAGAGCATCTCAGTGGAAAGTCTTTTTGGTTTGAAGTTTACAAAAAGCAAGGCGGTGCATTAAGGTACATCTTTAAACTACCAGCCCCAAGGTATCTCTCGGAGTAGCGCTTGCTTTGATAAACTGAAATGCCTTCATTTATGTCTGCCAGTTAAAAGAAATTTAAAAGGGGGGAAGGAGGGGGAGAAAGTAAACAAAACAAAGCTGCAAAAAGGGGCTAATAAAGCAATTCCTTTTCTTTTCCCTTCCCTCCCCCCACGCAAACCGCACTCCCGCGCAGTTACTTTGCCCCAACAGGATGAGTAACTTTTCTTCTGTGGCAACGCCTCTGCTTTTTAAGTAGCCTGGGTTGTTTGTAACCCACAAGTCCCCAGGTCGTTCTTCCATGCTTACCTTTGTTCCTGTGAGTTTGCTGCATGTATTTTTCTAACCTAATTTTGTGACAAAGGAGAATGTTTTTCGACTCCTTTGTGTTCAGCTGACTGTTTGAATGCCCGCGGTAATCTTGTTTTGGTACTCGTGGTTACATCCCATAAGGAATCCAGGACTTTGGTATGGCTTAAAGCGTAGCTCAGGCAGTTGCATTCAAGAGAGTTGCCCGTGGAAACCTCTCCCAGTGACTGTAGACACCTAAGATTCCTTAACTTTCAGAAACCTACATTTTTTCCTGGCCAAAAGTACCCTAAGCCGCTTAGAGATGTGGGGTTTGTGTATACTCTGTTTAGTCCTGGCACTTTCTGCGTTGCCTCTGTGGATGGCTACCAAAACCTGCGCTGAAGCAGTCCCCTGTTTGGTGGTGGCTTCATTGCGGGACAAGTTCTTTCAGTGTTGGTGAAGATGAGAGCATGAGACCTGCACAGTGACCTGGCAGTGATCACCCCCGTGGCAGAGGCACCTCCTGTGAACCTGTGCCTGATGTTCTTCTTCCTCTGGGGGCGCTTGGAGATTGGGGATAGGCAAACCCTGCATTTTCCTTTTGAAGTTCAGCCATTGGGCAGTGATGTGTTACAGGGTTCAGTCTCCGGATCATTGTGGTTAGCCCCTCAGGTCAGCTGCTGAAAGAAACTCCTCACAGGACTGCAGAATTCTCTCTTCATGAACTCCCTTTCTTCTTGGCAGCAAATTTTCAGGAGTCAGTAACAGAGAGAGCTCTGGCCCTGTGTTGCTTTAACCTGGTTATCAAAGTCCTCTGCCCAGAGATGGAGATGTGACTGTAGAACTTCCTTCAGGCTTGGGCAACCAGAAAGCTGAATCTTCCCCTTCTGCATTACACATTCTGCAGAAGTAGGTTGGTGTATGATGTGTTCTTTGCCACTGTTTCGTCTTCCAAATCTACTTCAAAGCACCTAAAGTTGCTGGGCTTCCTGCTCAGCTGAGGTGTGAACAGCATGGGAGATGTCTTCAGAGCATCACTGTAGGTGGGGTTTGTTAGTTGATCGTAAAGTTCCTTTCAAGCCCCATATTAACTTATGAGAGCAAAAGAAGTTCGTGACAGAAGTGAAAATGAAGCCCCGGTCTACAGATATCTTTGCCCCTGCTGTTTTTCAGCAGGCACTCCCTTGTCCTTAGATCTGGAGGTGTGTTACAGAAGATGTGAGGAGTGTTTGACAGATGAGGAGCGTCACAGACAGGCAGATGTGTTGGGTGAGGGCGACAGTTCATGCTGGTAGTAGACCTGAGGTTGCAGTGCAGCGTAACTCCTTGGGGGTTCCTTCAGTAGCCTGTGGTTAGGCTCAGTATTTATGAACATTTGGTGTGGCTGAAGATTATTTCCCTGCAAATGGTTGTGAATGTAGCTGGGTTGTTCTCTTTCCAGATGAATAGTCCTGTTAGCTTCCAACTGGGAACATTTCTGTCCTCTTTGCATTTTCACTAGGGAGGGAAACACATATTTATATCAGCCACTTGCAAAGTAAATGCACCTCTGGACCACTGCTGCTGTATTACAGCATTTTCCAGTTGGTTTTGTAGCAAAGACAGATTGCACCAATGTCACCTGATTAACAAGCTTGCTTTAGGCATAATCCCTGGGATTTACATCTCTTTTCTGGGTTCAAATAAGAGAACAAGAGTAAATAAGACAAGCAAATAATTTATGGCCACATACTCCAGTTTCCTTTCTTTACAAGTGGGTTGAGTACACCCAGAGAAGCAGTGCTATTGTTAAAAGAGCAGCCAACACCTGTGACCCTGTCAGCAGTCCCTGAGATGTGTCTCCTCATGTTTACCCAATGATGGTAATTGTGCCAGATCAGTAAATTCAGAATCTGATGGGTTTAAGTTTTGCATCTTGCCACACCAAGCCAACGTAAAGACTTTGGGTTGGTGGCCCTGGGCAGCCCATTCCAGTGGCTAACGACTCTCTCAGTGAAGAACTTTCTCCTCACCTCCAGCCTAAACTTCCCCTGGTGTAGCTTGACACTGTGTCCTCTTGTTCTGGTGCTGGTTGCCTGAGAGAAGAGACCAACTCCCTCCTGGCTACAACCTCCCTTCAGGTAGTTGTAGAGAGCAATGAGGTCTCCCCTGAGCCTCCTCTTCTCCAGGCTAAACAACCCCAGCTCCCTCAGCCTCTCCTCATAGGGCTTGTGCTCGGGGCCTCTCCCCAGCCTCGTTGCCATGGTTTAGTCATGTGGTCTGTGGTGATGAGTTGGACTTGATGATCTTTGAGGTCTCTTCCAACCTTGGTGATTCTGTGATTCTGTGAGATTGTTCTGAAGGATCCTTTTTTTCATATATTTTTTGGGGGGGGGAAGGGTTTGCTGCAGGCTAACTTTATTTATTAAAAAAAAATAGGCCTAAATATTGAACTTATTTGTTAAAGAAAGGACTGGAGAAGCTGCTCTCTTAAGAAAACCCAGTATTTTTTTCACCATGGCTTTGTCAGGAGGTGCTAGCAACCTCTTAGGGGGTGGGTGTTGGATAATCAGCCCATGTGCATCATGTACATTCTGATCTTCAGTTAGTTACAGATTCTTTTGCTCCACAGTTTGAGATTTATCTTCCAAAATTATGTTGTTCTTAGTGGATCTTCTTGATACCTGCCGGAATGTCCAGTTCTGGTTTGGGTTGCTAAATTCTTCACTATGATAATTGGAATGGAATGGAATGGAATGGAATGGAATGGAATGGAATGGAATGGAATGGAATGGAATGGAATGGAATGGAATGGAATGGAATGGACCAGGTTGGAAGAGACCTTCAAGATTATCGTGTCCAACCTATCAACCAATCCAACCCACCTAATCAACTAAACCATGGCACCAAGCACCCCATCAAGTCTCCTCCTGAACACCTCCAATGATGGTGACTCCACCATCTCCCTGGGCAGCCCATTCCAATGGGCAATCGCTCTCTCTGTATAGAACTTCTTCCTAACATCCAGCCCAAACCTCCCCTGGCACAGCCTGAGACTGTGTCCTCTTGTTCTGGTGCTGGCTGCCTGGGAAAAGAGAGCAACCTCTGCCTGGCTACAACCTCCCTTCAGGGAGTTGGAGAGAGCAATAAGGTCACCCCTGAGTCTCCTCTTCTCCAGGCTAAGCAACCCCAGCTCCTTCAGCCTCTCCTCATAGGGCTTGTGTTCCAAACCCCTCCCCAACCTCGTTGCCCTTCTCTGGACACGTTCCAGCAAGTCAACATCCTTCCATCCAGAACTGGACACAGGGCTCAAGGTGCGGCCTAAGCAGTGCAGTGTACAGGGGGAGAATGACCTCCCTGCTCCTGCTGGCCACACTCTTCCTGATGCAGGCCAGGATGCCATTGGCCCTCCTGGCCTCCTGGGCACACTGCAGGCTCATGTTTAGCCTACCATCAACCAGTACCCCAAGGTCCCTCTCTACCTGGCCACTCTCCAGCCACTCTGACTCTGACTGAGGGGTTGCTGCGGCCAATGTGCAGAACCCGGCACTTGGATGTGTTCAATCTCCTGCCCTTGGACTCTGCCCATCTGTCCAGCCTGTCGAGGTCCCTCTGCAAAGCCTCTCTGCCCTCCAGCAGATCAACTCCTGCCCCCAGCTTGGTGTCATCCACAAATTTACTGTTGATGGACTCAATGCCCTCATCCAGATCATCAATAAGATGTTAAAGAGCATGGGGCCCAGCACTGACCCTTGGGGCACACCACTAGTGACAGGCCGCCAGCTGGATGTGGCACCATTCACCACCACTCTCTGACTCAAAATCCCAGAGCTCAACTAAGTCGTAAGACTATTTCAGCCTCTAAGGGATTTACATTTTTTACATATACACTTGGTAGGCTATCTCCATCCTCTTACCCTGATTTCCTTCAAACTGGAAAAAGTTAATTGCAATTCAATTTCAGTCAAAGCTAAGTAGTCAGTCTGGAGGGACACATCTGTCTTCCAAGGAAGGAGGAAGTGAGCAGTGAAAAACCAGAGACTTAAACCATCTTTTTTCTATTTGAAAGAAGTTGAGTCTGATTTTTAATTTTCTATGAAATGTTCCCTTCCAGATACACTCTCTGCCAGATGAGGCCTTTCCAATTTGCACCTATTTTGTGGCTATGTGGGTGTCTGAAGCCTGGAAACAGACCTGTTGTCAGTGCCTGTGTATGAGCTTTGGGCTTTCTTCCACCATGCTTTGAAAGCATCATTTCAGCTGCAGTTGTTCATTTATGGCCCTGGTTTTAGCAGCACAAAATCCCATGCAGCAGACTGCTGTAATTAGTAATAAATTACTCACAGAAGGAGCAAATATTTGACTCAGATTAGAATGAGTAAGGAGAAATGTCACTTATCTCCTACTGGCTGAGTAAATAAATAGTGGTATGACATTGCTTGGTTGATTTAAATAACAGTAAATACCATTTGGATGGAAGAATTACCATGTAGCACAATGTGGAAAAGAATGAGGTTAAAATGTAGATGTAAATGAACACTTCCATGAAAAATATGAGCCTGGAAAGCTAGGTCATTGATAAAAGTTCCTATGGATCTTCAAAAATTATTTGACTTTTTTTTTTTACAGAGGAATTGCCATTTCAGTACATTCTTCATCGAGGTTATTTATTTCCTCTCAGCTTCCTGGTTCAGGAAGGACAGGGACTTGCTAAAGAGGGTACAGAAAAGGACTACAAAGATGATGGGAGGACTGGAACATCTCTTGTGAGGAAAGACTGAGAGGATTGGGTCTTTGAGGCCTCTTCCAGCCCCTGAATTTCTGTGATTCTGTGATTTTTAGGCTGGAAAAGAGCAGACTGAGGGGCAATCTGGTCAATGCTTACAAAGGGTGGGAGTCAGGAGGGTGGGACCAGTCTGTTTTCAGTGGTGCCCGATGACAGGACAAGGGCACAAACTTGAACATAAGAAGTTCCATCTAAACATGAGTAGGAATTTCTTTAAGGGTGACAGAGCATTGGAACAGGCTGCACAGACAGGTGGTAGAGTCTCCATCTCTGGAGACATTCAAAAGCCACCTGGATGTGTTCCTGTGCAACCTTCTTTAGGTGAACCTGCCTTGGCAGGGGGGTTGGACTCCGTGGTCTTTCGAGGTCCCTTCTGACCCCTACCATTCCGTGATTCCCTGGTAGTAATTTACAAATCCTCACTCTGATACCTCACAGATGCCCTGTGCTAATTTCACTCTTTCATGATGTGCATCATGCATTCTTTGTTTGTGAAAAAGCTATTTCCTAATAAAATTGCCTAATAGCTTTGCATCAAAAAGATAGCACTGTGTCAACATCTGCTCCCTAGGGCTATGGGACAACCTCAGTACTCCTCTCTTCTTAGTCTAGAGTCACCACAGGATTGCAGGTACCAGTAGTTTGTTTTGTTTTGTTTTGTTTTACTGAGAGTCACAATTGTTTCAATTAGTTTTCAGCTGCTAATCCAAGCTGCCATCTTTCTGGCTGATAGTAAATCCAGCACTAGGGGCACAGGCAGGATGGTTCCTTCTGCCAGCCCCAACATGCTCCAGTGTGGGCGAGAAGAGCCGAGAAGGGTTTCTGTGTTACACAGCCTGGGGACTCTCTGTTTTACCACAGGCAGTTGGTGTGGTGTGTGCTGCTGGAGAATTTAAATGAAAACATGTGATGGAAACAGCATCAAAAGCTTTCTGGAAAGTGGTGCAGAACTTCTCCCTTCTGAGCACTGCAAAAGGCTGGGGTGGGATGGCGCGAAGGAGGTGCAGATCACAAGATGCTTTTCTTGGCCCTTGTGGCCCAGGTAATGAAATCATAGAACCACAGAATAGAACCATAGAATGCACTGCTTGGAAGGGACCTTTAAAAGTCGTCTTATACAACCACCCTGGAGTAAGCAGGGACATCCCCAACTAGATCAGATTGCTTAGAGCTCCATCAAACATGACCTTGAATGTGTTCAGGGATGAGACCTCTACCTCCTCCCTGGGCAGCCTGTGCCAGTGTTCCACTACCCTCATAGCTTTGTAATCATAGAGTCACAGAATCATGGAATCAGTAAGGTTGGAAGAGATCTCAAAGATCATCAAGTCCAACCTGTCACCCAATACCTCATGACTACTAAACCATGGCACCAAGTGCCACAACCAGTCCCCTCTTGAACACCTCCAGGGATGGTGACTCCACCACCTCCCTGAGCAGCACATTCCAGTGGCTAACAACTCTCTCTGTGAAGAACTTTCTCTTCACCTTGAGCCTAAACTTCCCCTGGCACAGCTTGAGACTGTGTTCTCTTGTTCTGGTGCTGGGTGCCTGGGAGAAGATACCAACCCCCACCTGGCTACAACCTCCTTCAGGTAGTTGTAAAGAGCAATAACATCTCCCCTGAGCCTCCTCTTCTCTAAGCTAAACACTCCCAGCTCCCTCAATCTCTCTTTGTGGGGCTTGTGCTTGAGACCTCTCCCCAGCCTCTTTGCCCTTCTCTGGACACATTCAAGAGTCTCAATGTCCTTCTTAAATTGAGGGGCCCAGAACTGGACACAGTAATGTCCAATGTAAATCTCTGCTTCTCTAGTTTCAAGCCATTGCCTCTTGTCCTACAAGCCCTTGTAAAATGTCCCTCCCCAGCTCCCCTACAGCCTCCTTCAGGTACTGGAAGGCTGCTCTAAATTCTCCCCAGAGCCTTCTCTTCTCCAGGCTGACCAACCCCAGTTCTCTCAGCCTGTCCTGATAAAAGAAGTGCTGCAGCCCTCTGTCAATAAACATGCTCCTGCTGTCGAGTACAGCTGGCTCAAAGCTGTGGCAGGTTGTGTGACCGATGGCTCTTGCTCTGACATCAGATGCAGGCCTTTCATGCCTGGCTCATGTGTACTTCCCTTTGGGTTTATTTTTACCAAGTGCTTTTCGCACCGGACGCTGTCTCTGGTGCCTTCCCTCAGGGCAGGCCCTGCAGGCACCTGCTGCTGCCTGGCACCCTGGGCACTTGCAGCTCCCTCAGCCCAGCAGCTGATGGGTGCTGCTGTGGAGGCAGGGCTCCCAGCCATGGCCTCCTAATCCCATCCTGAACAGCTGGGATAATCCCATACCCAGCCTGGGACCCCACTGCAACTAGGAGTCAGGTTGCATCCCAAGGCCAATGAATAGCTGGAGACGAGGAGGCTGAGGAGCGACCTTATTGCTCTCTGCAACTCCCTGAAAGGAGGATGGAGTGAGCTGGGGGTTGGTCTCTTCTGCCTTGTAACAAATGATAGAAATGGCTTCAAGTTGCACCAGGGGAGGTTTAGGTTGGATATTAGCAACAATTTCTTTCCTGCAAGAGTGTTCAGGCATTGGAATAGGTTGCTCAGGGAGGTGGTGGAGTCACTGTCCCTGGAGGTGTTCAAGAAACCTGTGGACATGGCACTCTACTTTCATGGCCATGGTGGTGTTGGGTTGACAGTTGGACTCGATGATCTCAGAGGTTTTTTCCCACCAAAATGATTCCATGATTCTGTGATGTGACCATTGCAGAGGTCACATATGGTACTTGGTTGCTGCTTTAGCTCAATTCCACAGGAGATTTCACCATAGCATTAACTATTTGTATTCCTTGGGTCACACTGTTTCTGTGTCTTCTTACTGTGCTTGTTTCACCCTCTTTCTCCACTGCCAAATCATGACTTCCTTGGTCTTGGGTATTAATCCTGTCACAAAAGAGTAGTCCTAGCCTATGTGCAAATGTGTATTTGCTCAATCCCCACCCGTATTCCAGCATGCAACCGTGAAAAACCAGTCTTTTTTCACACATGAGTCATTCATGCACCCGGATGTGTGACCAAATTTCACATCAGGTGAAGCTCTGCTGCCTATGCACACCTATGGGACATCTGCACTGGGAGCAAGAGGCACTCCTGCTGCTCCTGCTGCTCCTGCTGCTCCTGGTGCTGTTGCTCCATGCTGACGGCAGTCTGCTACCGAGAGGATGGTGTTTGAGGAGGAGGCAACTGCTTGTGCTCCTGTGGCACAACCAAGAAGAAAAGGAGCTTCTCAGCTCTTTGCTGCTCCTCTGGTGCCTCTTCTGCAAGCAAGGTAGAGCTGTGATGAAGAGCCAGGGTTTTCCTCTGTGGGGCTTGTGTTAGAGTTAGTTAAGCTCTGGGTCAGATCTCTTTTTCTCTCAGAAGGCTGCTCCCTGTAAGCAGGGTTGGCCTTAAGTCTTCAATAATAGTGTCCTATTGTCTGTGGTGTTTCTGGGTTGTATTTGAAAGGCTCAAAACCTTTTAGGTTACTGAAGATGCTTTTGAGAGGGAGACTGGCAGTCTACAAAAGGAAAGCTTCCCTTGGACTGTGCAAATACAATTTGATTTCATCTCATGGTGTCAGAATTTGTCGTATGCTGTCCAAACTCAAGACGCTTCCTTCTCTAATTATAGAGTGTTCATATGTAAGGTTTAATCTGTGTACTGAAAGTCTCCAGGATTCTGGAGTCACTGCTCCTGTGTGGGCCTCTTGTGAATTGAAGGGTTAGAAAACCGTAGACCTGTATTCAGAAGACACTTGGACAGTGGAGATGAGTGAGCTACTTTGTTTCCCGTGTCTTCTCTTGCTTCTGCTGTGCTATTCTGGGTTTGAGATGTCTTTTCTTTTCCCCCTGATGCTGTGCCAGCAGGTATTGTTGTGTTTTAAAGAAACTGGGAGCTCACAAGTCCAGTCTTGTTCCTGGATGACTTCAACCTGTCTCAGAGAGGTTATTTTGCCAGGAATAGTTTCGCTTATAATCTGTTAGACAGATTTCTTTGTGACTGTGTTAGATCAGCAAAGCCAGCTTGGAATTTGGGAAAGTTGGAATTTAATAAACTTTTAATAGTTCATAAAAGGAGAACTAGGGGGAGGGGGAGTTCACAAGTACTCAAGCAGGCACTGGTGAGATGCTTCTCATGTTGGGTCGGGGTTTTTTGGATGTACTGTGGGGGATTTCTCCCAATGCCTACCAGTGATACATTACTAAGAGATAGAAGGGGTTGCTTCTCATGATGGCTTGGGGTTTTTGGATGTACTTTGGGGGATTTCTCCCAATGCCTACCAGTGATACATTACTAAGAGATAGAAGGGATTGCTTCTCATGTTGGCTTGGGGTTGGTTGGATGTACTTTAAGGAATTTCTCCCAATATGTGTTAGTGATATATTACTAGAGAGACAGAAGGGGTTGCTTCTCATAGAATCAACCAGGTTGGAAAAGACCTCAGAGATCATCAAGTCCAACCTACTACCTAATCCCTAACACCTCCTGACAACTGAACCATGGCTTCAAGTGCCACATCCAATCCTTTTTGAACACCTCCAGGGACGGTCATGTTGGCTTGGGGTTGTTTGGATGTACTTTGGGGGATTTCTCCCAATGCCTACCAGTGATACATTACTAAGAGATAGAAGGGGTTGCTTCTCATGTTGGCTTGGGATTGTTTGGATGTATTTTGAAGGATTTCTCCCGATGCCTACCAGTGATACATTACTAAGAGATAGAAGGGATTGCTTCTCATGTTGGCTTGGGGTTGGTTGGATGTACTTTGTGACATTTCTCCCAATATGTGTTAGTGATGTATTACTAGAGAGACAGAAGAGGTTGCTTCTCATAGAATCATAGAATCAACCAGGTTGGAAAAGCCCTCAGAGATCATCAAGTCCAACCTATTACCTAATCCCTAACACCTCCTGACAGCTGAACCATGGCTCCAAGTGCCACATCCAATCCTTTTTGAACACCTCCAGAGACAGTCTTGTTGGCTTGGGGTTGTTTAGATGTACTTTGAGGGATTTCTCCCAATACATGTTAGTGATATATTACTGGAGAGACAGGAGGGTTTGGGATTTTTGTGCTGTATCATAGATAGGTGATTTATGTGATTTCCCTTCAAGAAACTGGGGCAAATAATTCCAAATTGATACAAAAAAAATAAATAAGATTTTTCTGTTAAGGATGATCACTCTCTGTGAAGGTTGTTTTTCCTAAGGAGATGTATATATAACCTTTTAGATTAGATTGACTTGCTCTGTAGCATTATAAACACACACAGGCTAAAACTAAGGCAGGGTAAGACCTACAGCTGTATTGAGTCGCCTGGCAAAACAAGGGCAGCTTAGATAACCATTCAGTAGCTTATTGTGGTAAGATAAACATGGAATTCCAGGTATTTTCTACAATAAAAGAACTTGTGTGTTCTTTTGATCTCTGCTTTCTGCTGCTGCTTGTCAGACTTCCCTGGATACTGCCAAAATGTCTCTGCTTTTGTCAATGGACTCCTGCCCCCCCCCCCCCTTTTTCTAAATGTTAGGACCACACTCAAATCTAATAGGTTTTGAAGGCAGAATAGCTTTCCTAACTTCTGGCTTCCTCTGCAAAAAGCAGTCAGACAAAAGTTATCAAGCCTTTCAAGTGGGGTTTGTCTAGCCAGGGCTGCTTTGTTTTTGGCTTATCTTCCCTGTGGTTTGAAAACTTCCTTGAATGTCTGGGTTCTGTGATCTTTCAGGGGCCTTTTAAAGCACAGCCATCATTGCAAAATGTTCTCTCTGCCTTCAAATAGTGGAGAGGGAGGTGATGATCTGGTTTTATTTACCTCCACATTCAGCAAAGACCTATGTTTGGAAATGTATGTTTGCCTACTGCTTGACTGCTCCTTTAACTAAACCAGCCTGAATTCATGTTGCCAGCTCTGCCAACCCGCACAATCACCTGCATTTGTTCCCTCAAAGTCAGCAAAGTAGCTGAGTCTGGTGGTGTTGCACTGCAATAGACAGGTTTGAGGTATTTTGTCTGAAACTTAAGAAGGAGGGAAAGTTGGACAAGAGTTGTGTGGGGAAGAAAAGCTTCGATTAGCCACGGGAAGCATTTCAGCTCGAATCAGTTTGGGTGTTGTACTGAAGAGGAGAACCACTAAAATCCTTGTGAAAACGAGTGTCAAGCACAGATTGCAGGGTTAACAGTGTGTTGTGATCCCATGATCCACAAAAACACATAGCTTGTCTCTTAGGTGGCTAGACTGCCTTGGTTCACTAATAAAGGGAGAACTTCCAGGTTTCTCATTGTAACAGACAGGTAAGCAGGCATAATCATAGCTCTGCTATAAGATCATTTGAAAGTTCAGGCAGCAAGGAAGCAGTGCAGAGAACAAATCTGCCCAGCCCTACAGCCCATGAAATGTGTCTTATCTCTCCTGTCACTTATTTCTCATCTGAGAGGTGGATCAACCAGTTGTTTCTCATCTAAGCCTCTGCTTCAAACCCATATTAAGCCTGATGCTCAAATATCCCCCGTGGATCACAGAATGTTAGGGGCTGGAAGGGACCTCAAAAGATTGTCCAGTCCAACTCCTCTGCCAGAGCAGGATCACCTAGAGCAGATCACACAGGAACATATCCAGGCAGGTGTCAGAGAAGGAGAATCCACAACCTCTCTGGGCAGCCTGCTCCAGGGCTCTGTCACCCTCACAGTGAAAAATCCTCATGTTCCTGTGGAAGGCTGCCCAGGGAAGTGGTGGTGTCACCATTCCCAGAAATGTTTAAAAGATGTTTGGATGAAGAGCTTAGGGACATGGTCTAACAGCTGTGTACAGGGAGATGTTAGGGTATTGTTGGACTCCATGATCTTAATGTTGGTTATCAGCAGTGTAATGAAGGCACTTCACTGTTTCCCCCACTGCCTTTCCTAAAAGCTCCATGTAAATATGGGACAAGGCAGGTGCTGCATTATAACCAAGGTCTTTCTGTTGGAGGTCTCAGTAAGTAGGAATATACAACATCAGGGCTATTAAACACTGGAAAGGCTCTACAGAGAGGTGTTCCCAAAAGGCAGAGATGTGGTGCTGAGGGATGTGGTCTAACACCAACCTCGGTAGAGTTAGAGGATGGTTGGAGTTGATGATCTTGAAGGGCTTTTCCAACCTGAACACTTCCATGATTCTATGATCAAGCTGACTTCACCATCCCAGATGAATGCCTGAGTTTACAGCAGTTCATTGGAGATGATCTCTAAAGCATCCCATTCAACTGTTGGTTTTTCAGCAGTAAATGTTGACTGGTGGCATGATTGCAGTTTGCTTCTATGGGTCCAAAGGTGTGGTCGTGAGAAAAGTTCAATTCTCCCCCACACACAAAGCACTGATAAAATGAGAAGTGATGCTGAGATCTGGAGGCACTGTGGGAGCTGTGCTTCTTTACCTCAGCCCAATGCAAAAAAAAGGCCCAACTGAGACAAGTTAATAATTCATCACATTGGAAAGTCTCTTAAATACTGTGCTATGAGCTCTGTTTGACTGGAAGGAGAGCAGCTACTATTCCTTCACTTAAAAGAGAGAGAGAGACTTCTTATCAGTAGAGCTGTATCTTTCCTGCCACATTGTGCTGGTCAGAAGGGATAAGGGCTAAGATCATAGGCCATGTAGCAGGCTCTTTTCCCCCCTATTTTTGTAATCAGCAGCCTGAGAGTGAACAGGATAAAACCTGTGTTTGTTTTTGGTGACACTTGGCTGTGCCACTTGACACAAAAGTAGTGCAGTCTTAATCTAAGCAGTTTCACACTATTTGAATCAATCCAACCATTAAGTGCAAGCTCATTTTTAAAGCTTTGCAGATACTGTTTCACAGGACAGGAAACTTCTCATAGTTTTGTTCAACCACAGCACTAGACAGACAAAATGAAAGCAAACCATGATGCAGGTGGGTTTTTTGCTTTTCATTTGTTTTGCAGGGTATTTGCCTGTCTTCTCTGCTCCATTCAGGCTGGCACAAATAATTTGTAGAGTACAGGGATCTTTACAGAGAGACGAGTAGTAGGAAGTCCTTGGTGATCACTGTCTTAGTAGCTGGAGAGAGAAGATTATTGGAGCATCCAGGAAATTATCTGAAGGATGAAATACCAAAATGATACCAAATGATACCAAAGAGTGGCTGTCAAAGGGTCCATGTCCAAGTGGAGGCCAGTGACAAGCGGAGTCCCTCAGGGATCAGTCCTGGGACCAGCCTTGTTTAACATCTTTGTTGGTGACATGGACAATGGCACTGAGTGCTCCCTCAGCACCAAGCTGTGCGGTGCAGCAGACACACTGGAGGGATGGGATCCATCCAGAGGTACCTTGACAGGCTGGAGAGGTGAGCCCAAGCCAGCTTCATGAAGTTGAACAAGACCAAGAGCAAAGTCCTGCATCTGGGTTGGAGCAATCCCAGGCACTGATATAGGCTGGGCAGGGACTGGCTTGAGAGCAACCCTGAAGAAAAGGACTTGGGGGTGCTGGTGGATGAGAAGCTCAACAGGAGCCACCAGTGTGCACTTGAAGCCCAGAAAGCCAATCACATCCTGGGCTGCATCAAGAGAAGCATAGCCAGCAGGGTGAGGGAGGTGATTCTGCCCCCTCTACTCTACTCTGGTGAGACCCCACCTGGAGCTCTGTGTCCAGTTCTGGAGCCTCTATTACAGGAAGGATCTGGAGGTGCTGGAAGGTGTCCAGAGCAGGGCCATGAGGATGATCAGAGGGCTGAAGCACCTGAGCAACCTGATCTAGTGTGAGGTGTCCCTGCTCATGGCAGGGGGGTTGGAACTAGATGATCCTTGAGGTCCCTTAGGTCCCTTCCAACCCCAGCAATTCTAAGATTCTGTGTAGATTCCTCCCAGCCTCAATGCCTTAGAGCCAGAGGCGTTTTAGCTGGACCATTGGAACAGGTCATCTGGTTTTAGTCCTGTGGAATAGGTGGTCAGTGATACCAGCATAGTTTCTACTCATCCTCCTGGAAAACTGGAATCAAGGATGTGACTTACTACAGACACAGGCAGGGGAGGGCCATCACCTGGATGTTTCCCAAAGGAGGTTTTAAGGAGAACAGTCAGGGTGGATCAACACTTGGTGCCCTTTGTGACTAGCAGAGGGAGAAGTAGGTGACTCTGAACATTTGGAGACATCCAGAGACCGCTTCAAAGTTTGGTAACAAAGTGCTCTCCTTTTGGTTTAACGTCCTTAGTTTAGCACAGCACTGTTGGGTTTGGTTGTTCAAACTTCTGTTATATTTCTCGTCAGTTTGTGGTGAAGTATGAGTTCATGTGGGAGGAGGTAAACAGAGCTAGGAGTTGGAATTTCCCATAGAAAAGAATGTTATGTGTGGTTGCTGCTTGACACAGTTGTTGGGAATATGTTAAAAAGCAGCTTTTGTAGAAATGTAGCTTGCTAGGGGGATCTGGGATCTGGGCTTTGGTCATGAAATCCACTCTGCTTAGGTTACCAAGCAATTGCATTGTGATCTTTTGCCACAGGAGTTTCAGACATTGTCCTGTCAGGTACACAGTATCTTGTGACAAACCCAGAGTGTACCCCAGCCTCAGAAAGCGTATTTTAGGATGAGATTTGCTTTAGTTTGCTGAATACTTCATCATTAAAATGCAGCTAAAAGATTGGCAAACAGTTCTTTTGAGGCGTAAACACGTGCTGGGATGGTGATTTTTGCAGGGAAAATCACAAATAAAACAGATGAGGAAGGATTTTAGTCAGGTGTATGAACATATCCTTTGAGCTAGAAGTCAAAGCCAGAGGTAATGACTGAAGCAGCTTTGGTAAACCGTAGTTTCCTTCGTATGAAACATGCTTACATCTTTGCCAGCCATTTCTGGTGGTAAGGAGTAGAGTCAATGATTAGGGACATGGTTTAGTGGCAGTGTCTTAGCAGTGTTGGTGGGATTGCAAGCTCAGAAGTGACAGGATGTGATGATCTCAGAGGTCTCTTCCAACCTCAACAGTTCTAGGTGAAGGATCTCAGAGATATGTTCAGCAAGCTGCTCTACTGCATGGATCAAACTGGAGAAGAGGAGCCTCAGGGGAGACCTTATTGACCTTATTACTTTCTACAACTACCTGGACAGAGGTTGTCGCCAGGTTGGGGTCGGTCTCTTCATCCAGGTAACCAGTGACAAACAAGAGGGCACAGTCTCAAGCTGAACCAGGGAAGGTTTAGGTTGGATGTTAGGAAGAAATTCTTTCTGGATTCCCATTGGATTCCAGAAGAAAATGTTTCCCCATGAGAACAGTGAGACATTGGAATCATCTGCCAAGGGAAGTGGTGGAGTCCCCTACACTGGGCAGTTTTAAGACTCCTCTCAACAGGGGGCTGGGCCAGCTTGTTTCTACTACACTGTGACCTAGAAAGGTTGGAGCTGATGATCCTTGGGGTCCTTTCCAACCTGGCATTCTGTGATTATGTGAAAGCAGTCTGAGAGTCATTAATTTTTTTTACTCCATTGACCCTGTCAAATAAAGAGCCTCTTTCAGTAAGAAATGTTAAGCCTCTTGAAGCAGGAGAAAATATCCTGGGTTTGTTTTGGTTCTTGTTTTGGTTCAGGGCAGTAGTGGAAATCACAGCACAAACTGAAGGCTATAACTGCAGAGGTGGGAAGATTCAAATCAAGACTAATGCACAACATTTTTCACAGTAGAAATGATTCATTCTTCTGACAAATTATCAAGGGAACCAAAGGGGTTCTTCATCTCTCTAAATCTTCCAGCTATGACAAGTTGCTTTTCTAGCTGATATGCTTTAGTCAAACAAAAGTTACTGATGAATAGGGCTAACTGGCAGAGATTTATTGGTTCCTCCTTGGCCTCAGTTATGCAACTGTGGCTCTTGGCTATTCATGCAACTGTTTCAAGGACCCTTCAGAAGGAACTGAGTTTGACCCAGCTGCTCTTGGGAAGAAAAAAAAAAAAAAAAAGAATGGGCTAATTCAGAAATTGGAAAAAAAAATAATGAAAGAATTTGCTTTAGTTTGTTGAAATTCAGACTCCTTGAAAACTGAAGATACAAACGGGAATTTGAAGGGAAATGTTACAAGAAAAAGGATTAGGGTGAAGAGCACTGGGGTAGAGTTGCAGTAAACAGAATTTACCATGTATGGTTAGAATAGTAACATATTTCTTCTTGTTTTCCCAGTCAAGGTGTCAACTTACAGGATGGCCAGGGGCTCAGGCCTAGCCAGCATGGATTTAGGAGGGGCAGGTCCTGCCTGACCAACCTGATCTCCTTCTATGATCAGGTGACCGTCTGGTGGATGTGGGGAGGCCTGTGGATGTGGTCTGCCTGGACCTCAGCAAGGCCTTTGACACCGTCCCCCACAGCAAACTCCTGGCCAAGCTGGCAGCCCATGGCTTGGACAGCAGCACTCTGTGCTGGGTTAGGAACTGGCTGGAGGGCCGAGCCCAGAGAGTGGTGGTGAATGGTGCCACATCCAGCTGGCGGCCTGTCACTAGTGGTGTGCCCCAGGGATCAGTGCTGGGCCCCATGCTCTTCAACATCTTTATTGATGATCTGGATGAGGGCATTGAGTCCATCATCAGTAAATTTGTGGATGACACCAAGCTGGGGGCAGGAGTTGATCTGCTGGAGGCTTTGCAGAGGGACCTTGACAGGCTGGACAGATGGGCAGAGTCCAAGGGCAGGAGATTGAACACATCCAAGTGCCGGGTTCTGCACATTGGCTGCAGCAACCCCAGGCAGTGCTACAGGCTGGGGTCAGAGTGGCTGGAGAGCAGCCAGGCAGAGAGGAACCTGGGGGTGCTGGTTGATGGGAGGCTGAACATGAGCCTGCAGTGTGCCCAGGCAGCCAAGAAGGCCAATGGCATCCTGGCCTGCATCAGGAAGAGTGTGGCCAGCAGGAGCAGGGAGGTCATTCTCCCCTGTACGCTGCACTGGTTAGGCCACACCTTGAGTACTGTGTCCAGTTCTGGGCACCTCAGTTTAGGAAGGATGTTGACTTGCTGGAGCATGTCCAGAGAAGGGCAACAAAGCTGGTGAGGGGTTTGGAACACAAGCCCTGTGAGGAGAGGCTGAGGGAGCTGGGGTTGCTTAGCCTGGAGAAGAGGAGACTCAGGGGTGACTTTCTTGCTCTCTCCAACTACCTGAAGGGAGGTTGTAGCCAGGTGGGGGTTGGTCTCTTCTCCCAGGCAGCCAGCACCAGAACAAGAGGACACAGTCTCAAGCTGTGCCAGGGGAGGTTTAGGCTGGATGTTAGGAAGAAGTTCTTTATAGAAAGAGAGATTGGCCATTGGAATAGGCAGCCCAGGGAGGCGGTGGAGTCACCATCACTGGAAGTGTTTACAAAGAGACTGGATGAGGCACTTAGTGCCATGGTTTTGTTGATTAGATGGTGTTGGATGATAGGTTGGACTTGATCTCAGAGGTCTTTTCCAACCTGGTTGTTTCTGTGATTCTGTGATTAGGGAAGAGACACAAAACCCCACCAACCCTTCACTGAAGCAATGTTCAGCAATGCCTAGAAGTGTACCTGAAAATAGGGCTATGAGATTCCACAGCAGAATGAGAAATGGGAGTCTGTCTGGAGGAGGAAAGTGACAGAAATCAGAATTGACTTTTCCAGGGTAGAATGAGAGCAAAGTTCCATGGTCTGAGAATGAGGAACTTCTGTTAGGACTCAGGCCAGAAACAAAGGGGCAAATGTTACGTTTGCTAAAGTAATGTGGGAAATCTCTATGCAGGAAATAATTCTTGATGTGCTTTTCTAATCATGGCAGTATGTAAAACAAGGAGGGGAAGCAGGATGTAGCATCTGTCCTGTTACAGGCTCAAGGCATGGCATGGGTCTTGCTGAAAGGCATACCCAGTTTTGGAAGGGCTTACACGAACCCCTGCTGTGCTGCAGAGCTGAAGAGCTCTGTGAAGCCAGGGACTGAGGAGAGTGCTGCGCAAAGCTGTGGTGCTGAGGAGCTTAGTTCTGGTAGCAGGGAAGGATATTCTGAATGAGGTCTGTACATCTGTGCCTGGAGAAATTAGGGTTTGATTTTGTTGTGTGCAGCCCAGCTGAAGGTAGGTGATGGTATCTTTGCTCCACTGGATGGTGTTGGGGTTTGGACCGGTGGTTGCAGAGACCATCTGAGCCATATCACCTTTAAAATACATTTCATAGAATCATAGAATCAATAAGGTTGGAAGAGACCTCAGAGATCATCAAGTCCAACCTATCACCCAACACCTCATGACTAACTAAACCATGGCTTCAAGTGCTACGTCCAATCCCCTCTTGAACACCTCCAGGGACGGTGACTCCACCACCTCCCTGGGCAGCACATCCCAATGGCCAATTACTCTCTCTGGGAAGAACTTTCTCCTCACCTCGAGCCTAAACTTCCCCTGGCACAGCTTGGGACTGTGTCCTCTTGTTGTGGTGCTGGTTGCCTGGGAGAAGAGACCAACCCCCACCTGGCTACAACCTTATATTACTCAAATCTCTTTTCTCTTTTAGGCATTACCACCTTACCTTATTTAGTAGCAAAAAGTTAGCACAGCTAAAACCACACTGCAACACAAGAATTTTTAACCTGAAGTGGTTATCACAAATGCCAGTTGAAGAAAAAAATGGAACAAGCTAAACCACATCATACCTGCTTGAATTCTGAGTCTTTGCCCACCATGACCTGGAGACAGTAGATAACCCTTCATGGGCTGCAGAACCTCCCACATGATTTCACAAGTGTGCTCGTTTATCCTCTCAATCCTCGGTGCTTTCAAGGCAGCATTTACACCTGAACATCTGATTTTCAAGGAAAACTGCATTTATTGAAACTGTCAACAAAAGTTCAACTCTTTTGTGATTTGTAATTTCCAGTCACAACCATTTCTTCTTCCCCCAGAGTTTGTCAAGTGTTCTTTAATGTTCATTTCAGCCAGGAGCTCCTCCCCTCTAAAAGGGAAGACGTTTTTGTTCTACAAAGCAGAAGACTAATGCACGTTTTTGTTTTTATTAGAGGTGTTTTCAGTCTCTGTCTGACATAAAGTGAATAATTTAAAGCAAGACAAAGCATCCAGAGAAAGTGGTAATGACTCAAGTACATAGTCATTCTTAGAGCTCTTGGTGGGGCTGAATGTCCTTTGGCACAGGGTTTTGGAGCTTTGTTAACACCTACAGCACACCTGTAGGATGTGAATCATGGAGTCAACCAATCAAACTCTCAACCCACCCCAACACCAAAATGCACCCTGCCATCTGTTATGCAGTTCTGGGTCTCTGTCTCTGTACTCTTCCTGAGGTGGGGTCATGTTGTCTATGCAGTCCCCAGGCTGTGTGCAGAGCTTTGTGGCTACTGAGAATCAGGCTTCTGATGTTCTGTGCTCTTTGACCTGGGCAGTCGCCGTTCTGTCTGCAGTTCTCAGGGTGTGGATTGTTAGTGCTGTGTAAGTTCTCTGAATAACACTAAGCTTATTGAAGACCTTTGAAATGACAGGTTAACCAGTGTGAGACAGAGGGACTGAGGGTGTAAAGCTCCTTGAAAAGCACGCTGGAGTGGAACATTGAATCACCATCCCTGGAGAGGTTTAAAAGAGGCAGAGATGTAATGCTGAGGGACATGGTTCAGCACCAGCCTTGGCAGAGTTAGTTAGTCCTTGGACTCAATGATCTGAAAGGTCTTTTCCAACCAAAATGATTCTGTGATTCCATGATTGGCTTTCTTTTACCCCATCCCTTTCACTCTTGCTGTTACAGACCCAGCACAATCTCACAAATCATCTTCTCCACAAGTCCCCATCCTGTGCTTCAATTTTATCATCTCTTGAGGTTTCTGGCCATTTCTCCATGGTCTGTAGGGATCACCATTGAGTGTGATACACCCTTTCTTTCCAGGACCTGTGCTGGACTTGTATGGCTCTCTCCTGCCATGGAGCACTGAAACCAGGCCCACACTTCAACACATGCTACCCAATTCTTCTCTGAAATGCAAGCACATGGTGTATTTGAATTCAACCCCTCTCATTTCATCATAGAAATGGTACTGCCAAGCTATTTCCTTCAGAAAGTTTCAAAGGATTGCTGCCTCCCCTCACTGTGACAAGGCTGGAGACCCTGGGAAAGGGCTATCCTGGCATAATGGGCAAGGCAGCCCACAGACCTGTGCCGTCATCCAAGTTCAGCCGGGCAGCAGTGAACTTTGATGTCCCTCAGGCACCCTGTGCCAATGGCCAGGGTCACTGATGTCACCACATGACCTTTCCCAAGGGAAAGCTTTCTCCCACAGCATGTTTGTAGAACTCTCTTGTGTTGAGGCTGGGAGAGGAGGGGAATTTTGCTTTCTGTTTATTCTGAGGGATCATATTTAGGTTTACTGCCTGTGAAGCCTTTTGCACAGCGTAGTGCTGTGTGGACAATAAGATGCTAAGATGAGGCCCTCAGAGCTCTCACCACTTTTAACGTTCATGTTGCTCTTTTCAATCCTGAAAATGTTACCTGAAGGAATGTCTCTGTGCTGTTGTCTCACAAGAATAAAACAGCAGCACATTTTGCTTGAGACCTTGACAAAATTTTCCTCTTTCTTACAAGATTGAACTGACTTTCCAGGCACTTGCCTTGAAAGGCAGCAAGAGGCTGTGGAATAGTTGCAGAGTTTTGCTATTGAAGTTATTTTCTGTGATTATGTTTATGCTAACTGTGTAGAGACATCTATTTGTGCAGAAGGAAATCTCAGCTGTGGGGAAACGGGTCTTAGAATGTGTGTACTGTGTGTACTGTGTATGGGCTGCCCAGGGAGGTGGTGGAGTCACCATCACTGGAGGTGTTTAGGACGGGTATGAGGTGCTTGGTGCCATGGTTTAGTTGATTAGATGGTGTTGGATGATAGGTTGGACTTGATGATCTCAAAGGTCTCTTCTAACCTGGTTAATTCTCCTGTTCTCTTCTCTCTTCTCCTCTTCTCTCTTCTCTTCTCTTCTCTTCTCTTCTCTTCTCTTCTCTTCTTCTCTTCTCTTCTCTTCTCTTCTCTTCTCTTCTCTTCTCTTCTCTTCTCTTCTCTTCTCTATCTTCTCTTCTCACTTTTGATTGGCTTCTTCACTGAAAGTTGAGAAAACTCAGAGTCCTGCATTAAAATGAAAATCAAAACGTCCCTTGACATCTTCAAAATAAAAAGCTGAGACCTGTTCCACCACACCTACAGCCTGTTGAGAATTTTAGAGACCTGTGCTCTAATCACAGGATCACAGGATGCTAGGGGTTAGAAGGATCTCCAGAGATCGTTAAGTCCAACCCCACTGCCAGAGCAGGACCATGGAATCTAGCACAGATCACACAGGAATGCATCCAGATAGGTCTTGAAGGTCTCCAGAGAAGGAGACTCCACAACCCCTCTGGGGAGCCTGTTCCAGTGCTCTGTGACCCTCACAGTAACGAAACTCTTCCTCATGTTGAGGTGGAACCTCCTGTGCTGTAGTTTATATCCATTGCCCCTTGTGCTATCCCAGGGTGCAGCTGAGCAGAGCCTGTCTCCTCCCTCTTGACACCCAGCCCTCAGATATTTGTAATATTTTAAATATATATTGAATCCCTTCTTAGTCTTCTCTTCTCCAGACTGAACAGCCCCAGAGCCCTCAGCCTCTCCTCACAGGGCAGTGCATGGTGTTAGTTTAGAATGAAGGCAGCCATCACTTTAGAAAAACAAAAAGCAAATGTTAAAATCCATTTTCTGCCCTGGTTTGCAATCCATGGATGTAACAAAAGTTAGGGCCTTAAGTTGTATCAATCACAGAGAATTTGCCATGCTTATCATAGAATCATAGAATCAGTCAGAGTTGGAAGGGACCACAAGGATCATCTAGTTCCAACCCCCTGCCATGGGCAGGGACACCCCACACTACATCAGGCTGGCCAGAGCTTCATCCATCCTGGGCTTAAACACCTCCAGGGACAGGGCCTCAACCACCTCCCTGGATAACCCATTCCAGGGCTTCACCATTCTCATGGGGAAGAACTTCCTCCTCATGTCCAGCCTGAATCTCCCCACCTCCAGCTTCATTCCATTCCCCCTCGTCTTATCACTACCTGAGAGCCTGAGAAGTCCCTCCCCAGCCTTCTTGTAGGCCCCCTTCAGATACTGGAAGGCCACAATGAGGTCACCCCGGAGCCTTCTCCTCTCCAGACTGAACAGCCCCAACTCCTTCTGTCTGTCCTCATAGGAGAAGTGCTCCAGCCCTCTGCTCCTCCTCATGGCCCTTCTCTGGACACCTTCCAGCACCTCCATATCCCTCTTGTAATAGGGGCTCCAGAACTGGAGGCAGTATTCCAGGTGGGGTCTCAGCAGAGCTGAGTAGAGGGGGGAGAAGCACCTCCCTTGACCTGCTGGCTATGCTTCTCTTGATGCAGCCCAAGATGTGATTGGCTTTCTGGGCTGCAAGTGCACACTGGTGGCTCATGTTGAGCTTCTCCTCCACCAGCAGCCCCAAGTCCCTCTCCTCAGGGCTGCTTTCCAGCCCTGGTCACACCAAGATTTTAATAGCATTTTGATGTTCCTTTATGTGAAGTTGTAAATACGTAGGAACAGCAGCAATTACTACACAGATCTGTTTAGTGAGCTAGTACTTGTTCAGCTGATGGGCCATGGCATGGAGGCTTTCTCTGCAAAATGAAAGGAAAAACAGAAATAAGTCTATTCCAGACAGATGTGAGCCAAAGGTGAATATTCAGCCTTGTGAGCACAACAGGGATGCTTTTGGATAGGAGGAAGGGCCACCTGCCAGCTTCAAACACTGCTTGTCACCAGGAAAGACACTTTTCGTCTTAGCTCTTCATCCAAGATCCAAAGGTAACCCCTGGAAGTGTGAAAGGGTTAAGGGCACCATCTGAGCCGCCTTCCCATCCCAGAGTGAAGCATCAGGTTGGATTTTGCTTCATTCCTCTGACCATACAGATAAGCTCTGGCTAGACAGGAGGAATTTCTCCAGCAAAAGGAAATTGCCAGGTGGGTCAAAGCCAGGTTGTCCAACTCTGCCCAATTTCCTTGCAGCAACACAGCAGGATGCAGCAGAGGGGTCATGGCCTGTGCTGTAACTCTCTGGTGGTCCATGGCTACCGGCAGGGACAGCAGGAACTTAGCCCATGGGCTACTTGTGGTTGTACCAGGGAGGTCAAGAGTTACAGAAGCAGAGGGGGAGCTGTCTCAGTTCCCTACACTCAGCCAGATCTGTGGTTCATGTGAGTTTGATTGTGACACTTTTAACAATGTGTGAAAAGCTCAGACACTGGGTCACTGAGGCAGAGCAGTGGAATTTGACAGGCACCTGAAGAAAAGGGGATGAGAACAGTATAAAAACCTTGGGACCAAGAGAGCTGAAGATACCCTTCAGGATTTCTGCTGAAAGCAGGAGAAAGGGGGGGGAAAAAAAGGGGGAGGGGAGGGAAGGCAGGGTGATTTTGCCTTTTTTATTAAAAACCAGCAACCAAGCCAGATGGAAGGCATCAGAGATTTGTGTCTTCCCAATGTAAAGCACCAAAGGGTATTTTCTCTGTTTTTCATTTTGAGCGTGGGGGTGGAGACAGATTAATGGGGTTTTGGTTTAGCCTGCAGTTCTTACATGTCTTGCACTTGAAACCAGTGTTTTTCTCCTCCTTTGTACCAGATGTTACTCTCTGGGGAGTAATTTCTTAGCATTTTCCAGGTTCACTGAACTGCCTTGTGTTTTAATGATGTTGGTTAGGAGATGTACCAGTTCATAACCAATAATACACTTAGGGCTGTTTATAGGCTGCAGGATGGGATCCATCACAACTGCGATGCCTTAAGAAGATGAAACCTGATCCTTTTGGGCAGCTGTGGGCTTGCTCTGAGGAGGAGCAATCAAAAAGGGGATGACACTGATTTTCTTTCCATGATGAGAAGTTGGAGAGTTTGCAGTGATTTAAACAATTTTTCAGGATTTGCAGGACCTGAATGATCCCCAGGTGGCAGGGTCCTGCACACGGCAAGTTCAGGTGGTTGGTGACTTGGTTAAGCTTGGATATGATAAGGTAATTTAGATAATATTTGTGAGCACTTTGGTTTGGGTTTGTTTTGTTTTGTTTTGTTTTTCTTTTAGAGGGAAGGCTTAGTGAAATCTGAATAATTTCCTGATGGATTTGTTTTGTCTTCTCGTTGTGGACAGGGTGTAGCACTAGCCATTTCTCTGAAGTTCTCAGTTCCAAGTATTATTTCCAGCAAACTTAATTGTGAGAGGCCATTTACCATTACTCACTCCCTCACCCTTTTCCCTTTGTTTTGCAACATGCTTCTCTGCTTGCTTTTCTCCCTTGCTTTTATGCACCTGTGAAGACCTGAACAAGATGCTTGAATGAGTTGCAAGCTGCACCAGGGGAGGGTTATTCTGGATATCAGGAAGAATTTCTTTACTGAAAGAGTGGTCAGGCATTGGAACAGGCTGCCAAGTGAGGTGGTGGAGTCACCATCCCAGGAGGTGTTCAATAAATGTGTAGACATGGCAATTTGGGATGTGCTCTAGTGGTCACAGAAGTGTTGGATACTGGTCGATGGTAGGCTGAACATGAGCCTGCAGTGTGCCCAGGCAGCCAAGAGAGCCAATGGCATCCTGGCCTGCATCAGGAAGAGTGTGGCCAGCAGGAGCAGGGAGGTCATTCTCCCCCTGTACGCTGCACTGGTTAGGCCACACCTTGATTCCTGTGTCCAGTTCTGGGCCCCTCAGTTTAGGAAGGATGTTGACTTGCTGGAACGTGTCCAGAGAAGGGCAACGAAGTTGGTGAGGGGTTTGGAACACAAGCCCTATGAGGAGAGGCTGAGGCAGCTGGGGTTGCTTAGCCTGGAGAAGAGGAGACTCAGGGGTGACTTTCTTGCTCTCTCCAACTCCCTGAAGGGAGGTTGTAGCCAGGTGGGGGTTGGTCTCTTCTCCCAGGCAGCCAGTACCAGAACAAGAGGACACAGTCTCAGGCTGCACCAGGGGAGGTTTAGACTGGATGTTAGGAGGAAGTTCTATACAGAGAGAGTGATTGCCCATTGGAATGTGCTCCCCGTGGTGGAGTCACCTTCATTGGAGGTGTTCAGGAGGAGACTTGATGGGGTGCTTGGTGCCATGGTTTAGTTGATTAGGTAGGTTAGATTAATTGATAGGTTGGACATGATGATCTTGAAGGTCTCTTCCAACCTGGTCTGGTCTATTCTATTCTATTCTATTCTATTCTATTCTATTCTATTCTATTCTAATTGGTTGGACTTGATGATTGTAAAGGTCTTTTCCATTCTGTGATACTGTGATTCTGTTCTATGGGTTTGTCCCTTAAGTTTTTCTGCCTTTAAATCCCTCTGGCTGACAGGCACATTCCTCTGTGAGATCTGTGGGTACCATGGTATTTAGTGGGCTAACAGAGAGCAGCTGCATGGCTAGTTAGCACAAGTAATGTCACCAATTAATAGAAGCTCCCCTTAGAGAGTGGAATCTCTAATTCAGTACTCACCCTGGAGGAGTTATCTAAAAGGAGTCAGATGACATGGGTCTTAGAAGTGCCCACAGATTTTTACAGGAACCCAGAGTGACAGGCTCAGCTGTGGGAAGCTACAGTGTAGGTGTCCTGGGTTAGCATGAGTGAAGATTTTAGGCTGGATGTTAGGAAAAAGTTCTTTGTAGAAAGAGTGATTTGCCATTGGAATGTGCTTCCCAGGGAGGTGGTGGAGTCACCATCACTGAAGGTGTTCAGGAAGAGACTGGATGGGGCACTTGGTGCCATGCATGGCTTAGTTGATTAGATGGTGTTGGATGATAGGTTGGACTCGGTGATCTCAAAGGTCTTCTCCAGCCTGGTCTATTCTATTCTATTCTATTCTATTCTATTCTATTCTATTCTATTCTATTCTATTCTATTCTATTCTATTCTATTCTATTCTATTCTACTCTATTTTATTCTACTCTATTCTATTCTACTCTATTCTATTCTACTCTGTTCTATTCTATTCTCAGCGTTTGAATAGCTTTGTCTTCTAAAAAGTGTTAATTAGTGGAGTTGGTTCATTGGTGTCCTTTCATAGAGCCACAGAGTGGTGGGGGACCTCTGAAGATCACTGAGTCCAAGCCCCTGCTAACACAGGCTTGCCTAGAATAGGTTGCACAGAAACATGTCCAGGTGGGTCTTGAAAGTCTCCATGGAAGGAAACTCACTGACTCTCTGGGCAGCCTGCTCTCTAGCTCCAGCACCTTAGAAGAAAGTTCTTCCTTATGTTTAAGTGAAAACCCCTGTGTTCCAGCTCATACCCATTGCCCCTTGACCTGTCACTGGGCACCACTGAAAAGAGCCCAGCCCCATCCTCTTGGCCTCCACCCTTAGCTCTTGCTGAACATTGAGGTGATCCCCTCTCAGCCTCCTCTTTTCCAGGTTAAAGACCCCCATGTCTCTCAGCCTCTACTTGTAAGAGAGATGTTCCAGTCCCCTCAGCAGCTTTACTTGTTTTTTCTTAAGGTTTGGGCTCTGTGGGGAAGGGCCACCCAACTTCTTTGCCCAGTGCTTAATACCTGATGGATACTGTCATAAGGCCATGGTGGTGTTGGGTTGACAGCTGGACTCCATGATCTTAGAGGTCTTTTCCAACCCAAACAATTCTGTTATTTTTGTGTTTGTTAATTAGGGTAATAACAACTGTTCAACCCTGGGGGCAAGGCTGACACAACCAGAGGTGTTAGAGGGCAACGAAAGGGCTGCAAAACTTGGTTCAGCATTCAGAATTCTTGCTGCAGGCTCCTGTCCTGTTTCATGGAAAATGTTGAGACACCTGAGGATCTTCTAGGCAAGTGACAGTTTTTTAAACAGCTGCATCAATCAGGTTACAAATAGGAGGCAAAAAGCACCGTGAAACTGCCCATTTCCTTTAGATGGCAACTCCGTTGCGGCAGTAGTTCAAAAACCAGCAGAAGCAAGAAACAAAATCTGGTTGAGTAGTTCAAATAGGAGGATGTATAAAATGTCACACAGGGCACAGAATCAAATAGTAGCTGGGAAGGATGCCAGAAAGACTTATGGTTTCAGTTCGGAAATGCTTTTAGTTACATGTCTCTCTTTTTCTTTTTAATTGAAGTACCGTTTTTCTCTCCCATGGCCTTTCCTTCAAGGGCTTCTCATGTAGTTGTTTATTAGTAAACAGCTGCTTGCAATGAAAGACAATTACT
This sequence comes from Picus viridis, assembly GCA_033816785.1. Classification (NCBI taxonomy): domain Eukaryota; kingdom Metazoa; phylum Chordata; class Aves; order Piciformes; family Picidae; genus Picus; species Picus viridis. Next base: position 5,606,880 of record CM066573.1, read on the forward strand.
TTATAGCCATAGTGGTTTCTGCCAGATGTGCTTATTGATTGGGGACTGGTTGAACTTCTGTTTGTTCTAATGTAATCCAGATAAGAATATGGGAGTTTTGTTAAACTGGACAGATAGCTCACAGAAAAGCTACATAAAGGGCTGATAACCACCATGAGTTTACATAGAACTTTTGACCTTTAGAAATCCTTAAAGTAAAATAACTTATTAAGGCTCATAGAAGCCCAGAATCATTCAGGTTGGAAAGGACCCTAGAGATCATCAGATCCAACCATTAGCCCTACTCTTCCAAGGTCACCGCTAAACCATGTCGCTAAATGCCACATCTAAATGACCTTTAAACACATCCAGGGTTGGTGACTCAACCACCTCCTTGGGCAGCCTGTTCCAATGCTTTATCACTCTTTCAGTGAAAAAGCTTTTCCTAATGTATAGCCTAAACCTGCGCTGGTGCAGCTTGAGGCTGTTCCCTCTTGTTCTGTCACTTAATTGTATGTGAGAAGAGACCAACACCTACATCTCTATATTGTCCTTTCGCATAGTAGTAGAGGATGATAAGGTCTTCCCTCAGCCTTCTCTTCCTCAAATTAAACAGTCCCAGTTCCTTCAGCTGCTCTTCAGAAGACTCATTCTTTAGGCCCTTCACCAGCTTAGTTGCTCTTCTTTGCACCCACACCTCAACATCTTTCATGTAGTGAGCTGCCCAATATTTCACCATCCTTGGTGCCGTGGTTTAGTTGATTAGATGGTGTTAGGTGATAGCTTGGACTTGATGATATCAAAGGTCTTTTCCAACCTGGTTAATTCTCTCTGTGTGTGTGCATGTATGGCTTCACCAGTGCCAAGTATAGCGGGACAATCACTTCCCTACTCCTGCTGGTCACACTATTGGTCACACTCATATGACAGCTTTTATACATATATATATAAAACAACATATATACATATAATTACTGTCTGTATGTTATCTGCCTAGATGCTATATGTGTGCTCAAAACCAAGCAAACATGTAGCCACGGCACTTCATGACATGGATTAATGACTGTGGTGGTGTTAGTTCAATGGTTGGACTCAATGATCTTAGAGGTCTTTTCCAATTGAAATGATTCTATGATGTATATATAGAAAAAGAAAGATTATTACAACCATATTTATTGAGCTCTCCCTGTGAGGTAGATGCTTGAGAACACTGTGAGGAAAGACACTTGCTTGGTATTTGGCTGGTCCCAGAGAGTGGTGGTTAATGGTGCCACATCCAGCTGGAGGCCAGTCACTAGTGGCATCCCCCAGGGATCAGTGCTGGGCCCCATCCTCTTCAATGTCTTCATGATGATCTGGATGAGGGCATTGAGACAGTCATCAGCAAATTTGCAGATGACACCAAGTTGGGAGCAGATGTTGGTCAGTTAGAGGGTAGCAGGGCTCTGCAGAGGGACCTTGACTGACTGGACAGATAGGCAGAGTCCAACAGGATGGCATTCAACAAGTCCAAGTGCCAGGTGCTGCACTTTGGCCACAGCAACCCCATGCAGAGCTACAGGCTGGGGTCGGAGTGGCTGGAGAGCTCCCAAACAGAGAGGGACTTGGGGGTGCTGATTGACAGCTGCCTGAACATGAGCCAGCAGTGTGCCCAGGTGGCCAAGAAGGCCAATGGCATCCTGGCCTGCATTAAGAATAGTGTGGCCAGCAGGAGCAGAGAAGTCACTGTGCCCCTGTACTCAGCACTAGTTAGGCCACACCTTGAGTCCTGTGTCCAGTTCTGGGCCCCTCAGTTTAAGAAGGACATCGAGACACTTGAATGTGTCCAGAGAAGGGCAACAAGGCTGGTGAGAGGCCTTGAGCACAAGCCCTGTGAGGAGAGGCTGAGGGAGCTGGGGTTGCTTAGCCTGGAGAAGAGGAGGCTCAGGGGTGATCTCATTGCTCTCTACAACTCCCTGAAGGGAGGTTGTAGCCAGGAAGGGGTTGGTCTCTTCTCTCTAGCAACCAGCACCAGAACAAGGGGACACAGTCTCAAGCTGTGCCAGGGGAAGTTTAGGCTGGAGGTGAGGAGAAAGTTCTTCACCGAGAGAGTGATTCGTCATTGGAATGTGCTGCCCAGGGAGGTGGTGGAGTCGCCGTCCCTGGAGGTGTTCAAGAAGGGATTGGATGTGGCACTTGGTGCCATGGTTTAGTCATGAGGTCTGTGGTGACAGGCTGGACTTGATGCTCTTCAAGGTCTCTTCCAGCCTGAGTGATACTGTGATACTGTGATTTAGGTACAGCAATACAAGAATTGCTGCTGTCATCACTCAGTGTCTTGCTTGTTCAAACTGTTTAAAAGGTGGGATTCTGTAAGAGTCAAATAAGTTTAGAATCTGTTGAAACATAGTTCAAGTCTGTAAGATACAAATTATTTAATTGCATTTACATAGTAACCACTCTCTTCTCAAAACTATGATGCTAGGTAATTGTAGTTGAGTACCTGATACAAGCTGATGTTTCAGTTGGGATGGGTTTGTCCACTGTGGAGTGGAAAAGGGATTGAACACTGGGAGCTTAACATTTTGTAGACTTGAAGCTTGCTAAACAGGTGAAAGATGCCAAGCTACAGCATTGCTCATGTTGTTACATTACATCTGAGTGTAATCTCACAGCTTGGAATAATCAGGATCACACGATGTGAGGGGTTGGAAGGGACCAATGGCGATCATCAAGTGTAACCCCCTTGCCAGAGCAGCACCATAGATCCTAGAGCAGGTCACACAGGAACACATCCAGACAGGTCATGAAAGTCTCCAGAGAAGGAGACTCCACAACCTGAAAAGCATTGTCTCTAGGATATGGGAAATATAATTTAACTCAGACAGGTAACTATAGCTGCCCTTGATTTGCTTTATTTAAGTACAGAGGAGAGTGGATATTGTAATCTTAAAGACTTGAGCTTCTGTGAACATCATAATTATATCCCAGTCTGTAGCTTATTGCTAACCTTAATTTCATGTATAAAATGATAAGTGCTGAGCTGAGAGTTACCACTCAAGGATCAGATCTGAAGGTTTTTATGGATCCATGGACATGTCAGTTCAATAACAATTGGAAAAGCAGAACTAGTGTTTGTAGTTACTAGAAAAAGAGAACAGAGACCCAGGTAGAAAGGATCACCTGCTGTTATGAATTCCTGGGGTATCTCTGATGTGTGCAGTTCAGGTGTTTCCAGCACCAAAACAGTGTAACAGAACTGGGGACAAGATTTGGAGAAGGACACCAATGATCAAAGCTAATGAGTGATTCCAGGGGCAAGTCAGCGCAGTAAGTGATGAGATGACTGAGTGTGATGGATGGGAGGAAGAACAGGCAAGCTGCAGAGCTGCATCTTGAGTCTGTAAGCAGTGTGTGGGAGAAGAGGACAAGAAGGGTAGTGGGTTATTAGCTCAGGATAGCCATAATGTGCAATTTGACCCGAAGTTGTAAAAACTAGTGGAGACAGCTGATCTGTATCTGTGGGATACATGGCTTGCCCAAGGTCAGAAAAGAATCCAGTGGCCCTGTATAACCTCATCTCCCTGCTGGTACTTTTATACTTTGGTGAGGCCTGTGCCTTCCTCTTTCCACAGATACATTTTCATAGCCACTTGCCCCCGAGCTCTCATTTCCTTCACTGGATGCCATTCCCACTGGCATTTGCAGTGATTGCCATATCAATTGCCCTGGTGAGACCACACCTGCAATCCTGTGTCCAGTTTGGTGCTCCCCAGTGCAAGAGAGACAGGGAGCTGCCTGAGAGAATCCAATGAAGAGCCACGAGGATGGTTAGGGGACTTGACTCTCCCCTGTGAAGAGTGACTGAGAGCCCTGGGGCTGTTTAGTCTGGAGAAGAGAAGGCTGAGAGGGGATCTGATCAATGTCTATCAGTATCTGAGGGGTGGGTGTCAGGTGGAGGAGGCCAAGCTCTTTTCAGTGGTGCACACTAATAAGACAAGAAACAACAGGTTCAAGCTTGAACATAGAAGGTTTCACCTCAGCATGAGGAGAAACATCTTTACAGTGAGGGTGACAGAGCCCTGGAGCAGGTGCCCCAGAGAGGTTGTGGACTTTCAAACCCCACCTGGATGCATTCCTGTGCAAACTGCCCTATGTGATTCTGCTCTGGCAGGGGGTTGGACTGGATGATCTCTGGAGGGTACTTCCAACCTCTAATGTACTGTGATACTGTGATCAAGCACAGATAGAGCCACCAGGAGCCACATCCCACCTCTTGCTCCTCCACCTGCCACCTCCATCTTGCCCCATCCCCTACCCTGGCCTCCATGGGAACCTCTACTCCTCACCAGCTCTACACCCCATCCAGGAACCACACAGCACCCCACGGACTGAGGCGTGTTAGCCCAGGCACGTGCATGAGAGCAACAGATGTGAACAATCAAGCCAAAAGAAATCCAATTATCTCATACTTCACAACTGAAGTTTATGGCTGAGAAAAGAATATAATGGTATGCTACAGGCACATAAAGTTGATGGAAAATTCACCTAAACCCACCTGTAAAACTCTGTTTTGTTAGTGATTTTTCCCTATCAGCATTATCTGCACAGATTTATGGGTTGGAGTGTTCCCAACAGCAAATACAAATGCTGAGGGAAAACACTGCATGGAGGCTTTTATGCCACATCCAGCCTATAATTAAGTTTGCATAGTTTTGACAGCTGAATTAAAAGATTCTGTGAATTCCCCAGATCACGTTTCAGATCAAGGCTGACTGAAACCATGAGCAGTGCCCCCGGAGGTGTGTGAACTCCTGCCCTGCTCAGGTGGCTGAGCCCTCTGCTGATGCCAGCACTTTGGTGCCCAGCTAGCAGGGCAGCGTGGCCCCGTGAAATTTGCTTCAGAAGCAGCCTGGGGTTTAAGGCAGAATGTTTCCCAAGGCAGCCTCTAGAAAACTGTGACAGCTTTTCCATCATCCAGCCACGTCCTCGCTATAATCCAGTCACGTATTTACTAAGGAGGATGGCACCGGGACAGCTCAGCTGTAACAGCCAGGAGAGCACACAGGCAGAACAGCTTCTGCTGGATTATCACATTCATACCTTGCAGGCAAGCAGGCCTAGGAGGTGATTGATTTTTGGAAGCAACCTTATTGCTCACATTGCTCCAGAATTGCTTTCCAGCTACCCCAGCAGAGAAAGAGCCTGGTGCCTAAGTTCACCCAAGCCAATGCATACTAGCTGGCCTTACTCCAGTGCTCTCCTTGGCTTTAAGCAGGCTCTTTGTGCCCTTCCTTTTCACCTGTCTAATACATTTACAAGGAAGAATAAAACACCTCCAAGAGCAAAGCTTTCTGGGAAGGGATGCCATTTTTTCAAGACATGCTGCTTGCTCCCCTTCAGTCCACAAGTTCCCAGGATGGGCTTCTTGCTCTTCTGTCTTTAGGGTGGTCTCTCTCATTAAAGCAGGTAGCTAAGTTAGGAAATGCAACCTGTTGCTTATGAGGGAAACCAGCCCCCTGGCAGAGGCAGGCAGAAGTCCAGATGTCCTCAGGGCCCTGGCCTGAACTCAGACTGGAAGCAGCACAGGTCCTCATCCTGGCTGCTAAGCAGAATGGATCATGCTGATGTTTTCCTGGATCATTACTTACTTTCTGTTCCCGACTCACAGATACTCCTTACAGGTGAAGGATCTTCCCTGAACTGTCACTTTGAGGACAAGGAGACAATACTTCTTCCTTTCTCTTCTTCCCACTTCATGAGAGGGAGCCACCACAGGGCGATGCATCCTTCAGGATACGTTTTCCCTAGTCTTCAAGTCTAGCACTGCCACAAAATCCTGCATTCAGTGCTTGTAGCTGCTTGCCAAAGCTCTGAGCCACACCACTGTCCAGTCTGAAGGCTCTTCTGTTTCAACAGATGGCTAAAATCACGGTTATGGTCCAAATCCAACATTGGTCTTCCCGTGCAACTAATGAGCTCTGGACCAGGCTGATATTAAATTTCCCTGCAAAAGGTATTTTCTGTTTCAAGCATTTGATTAAAGACTGGTTAGGCATTAACATAAAAGATGTTGACATTTAAAAATTGCCATTGTAATTGTGCCAATTTACATTCTAAATTAACACAATTAACCAAAGGAGCAAACTAGCACAGAACTCTTCAGCTGCTGCTGCTGCTAACCAGCAGCTGTAATCTGATCTATTAATCAATTACCTTAGATGAAAGTGAAATAGTCTGGGGTTTCAATTATACATAAAGAAAGTTTCATTTCAAGAAAGCAATTGATATGCAAGTCAAAGTTGCACTGCAGGCATGAAAGGATAATATTTTGGATAATTGGGTTTGGGGGGGGGGGGGAAAGTGCAAATTGCAAAAATATCTCCAAAAGAAAGTGCCTTTAATTGCATATAAAGTAGTTTATGATTATTTCCTGTAATTAAAACCATGATTTGCTGGGACTAAGCCTTTTTGCAGATGACTAAGGTATTTTTGATTCACACAATCCTCACTAAACCAGAAAAGCAGAGTGGCTGCTGTATTTAAATGCACCATCATAGCCTTGGCTTTTCATGTTTTATTTATCCATCCAAAATGTAATTACAGGCCTTTGTGTAAGAGCTGAAAGGGCTGCAACAAGGCTGCCCAGCTGGCCTCTTCCTTGCAATGCCACTGCCTCTGGTCAGAAACCTCATGTTTGCTCTGGGTCTCCCTCCCAGGCCTGCGTGGTCCCTCCAGTGAGATGGACACAGCAGCAGGAGATAAACTCTCCATGCCTCTGGAGGTAGTGATCATGTGGAGCCAGCTCTGTTCACGCTGTTGTGCTCCCCTGGGCTGTGGAGTAGCACCAGCTCCTGCTTTCACTGCCACTCCTTCAGCGTCCCTGGGCAAGTCCACAAACTGCTTGGTCTTTGTCTCTGCAGTTTTTAAGGGTGGATTACAGGCCACTCATCTCACTCCTGGGATTCTCTCAAGGTGAGAAGATTGTTAAATTTGGTTAAAGAGGACACTGGAGAAAGATCTGAACAAAAGGGCCCAGGGAAAATAGGTGACATGTATTTCTGGTAGTGTGGCACAGTGGGCAGTCTTCTTCATGGACATCAGATGCCAACAATATGTTTGAGGGCTTCCCTATCTTGAAGATAGAACCCCCTCTTCCTTCTACCTGCTTGCAGGATCACTGATGAATGATGATCTGTTTCTGTTCTCTTAACTTGATTGTTAGACTTAAGCTAAGATCTTAAAAGTTAAGTTGCAGTTTAATTTCTGAAGAACTCTGTGGATAAGAACCTTCCACCTCTCCATCTAACACTGTCAGTGCTCTGATATTCATAGAATAGAAAATAATAGAAATAGAAATAGAAATAGAATAGAATAGAATAGAATAGAATAGAATAGAATAGAATAGAATAGAATAGAATAGAATTAACCAGGTTGGAAAAGACCTTTGAGATCATTGAGTCCAACCTATCACCCAACACCATCTAATCAACTAAACCATGGCACCAAGCACCCCATCCAGTCTCTTCCTAAACACCTCCAGTGATGGTGACTCCACTGCCTCCCTGGGCTGCCTATTCCAATGGCCAATCTCTCTTTCTATAAAGAACTTCTTCCTAACATCCAGCCTAAACCTCCCCTGGCACAGCTTGAGACTGTGTCCTCTTGTTCTGGTGCTGGCTGCCTGGGAGAAGAGACCAACCCCCACCTGTCTACAACCTCCCTTAAGGTAGTTGTAGGCAGCAATAAGGTCTCCTCTAAGCCTCCTCTTCTCCAGGCTAAACAACCCCAGCTCCCTCAGCCTCTCCTCACAGTGCAGTGCTCCAAACCCCTCCCCAGCTTTGTTGCCCTTCTCTGGACACGTTCCAGCAAGTCAACATCTTTCCTAAACTGAGGAGCCCAGAACTGGACACAGGACTCAAGGTGTGGCCTAACCAGGGGCAGAATGACCTCCCTGCTCCTGCTGGCCACACTGTTCCTGATGCAGGCCAGGATGCCATTGGCCCTCCTGGCTGCCTGGGCACACTGCAGACTCATGTTCAGCCTACCATCAACCAGTACCCCAAGGTCCCTCTCTGCCTGGCTGCTCTCCAGCCATTCTGACCCCAGCCTGTAGCACTGCATGGGGTTGCTGTGGCCAATGTGTAGAACCTGGCACTTGGATGTGTCAGATCTTAGATGTGTTAAACTTAGGTGTGTTAAATCTCCTCCTCTTTGTTTCTGCATGGTCCATGACAGGCTAAAGCACGTTCAAGCCAATTTTGTGATCTTTTAGTCAGGGAGAACTGCAAAAGAGGAGGAAGCCACCTTGTTGCGTTCCCTTCCTAGCATCCTCCCAAACCTCTTGTCACTGTCTCCATAATATCCTCAGTAGATACACAGCTCAGCTATCTCAAACATGGCTGCAAAAAAGGAGCAGATCTTAAACACCAAATGCAGGACAGCACATCTTGAATGCCATATCTGTGTGTGTGAGAGAGCAACTTCCAAATCCTCCAAACCATCTTTGTGGCAAGTGACAGCACTTGCCCTCGGGTCTGCAGCAGCACTGAAGCATCTCTGTAAGGTTGGAAACCAAGATGTTTGATTCTTAATGCAGCAATACTATCCATCTTGGCAAACAGGATGAGAAGAGACACCAAATTTCCTCCTTAAAAGCCAGATACTTTCCCAGATTAAAGAGTATCCATGCCAGGATGAGATATGCAGATATCTATCTATAGATTTCTCTATATACCAGGAGGACAGGATCAGCAAAAGCAGCAATGTCATGTACAGATACTTCCACCAGATCTAAGTTTCTTGAAGAATGGGAAATGCTAATTCCCTGCCATGGGCCTGAGTGACTGAGCTGGCCTACCTGCTGTATTAAATCATCTCCATCTCTGCTATGCTCTCATGAAAACACATTTGAGGTATTGTGTCCAGTTCTGGGGTCCCCAGTTCAAGAGGGACAGACGTACAGTAGAGAGTGTCCAATAGAGGGCTATGAGAAATGAATAAAGGCTGAGAGGCTTGGGGGTGTTCAGTCTGGAGAAGAGAAGGCTGAGAGGAGATGTTATTAATGTCTATAAACATCCAAAGGGTGGGTCTCAGAAGAAGGGGCCAGGTTCTTTTCAGTGGTGTCCTGTGATAGGACAAGGGGCAATGGACACAAACTGGAACATGGGAAGTTCTGCCTCAACATCAGGAAAAACTTATCCTGTGATGGTGCCAGAGCTGGAACAGGCTGCCCAGAGAGGTTGTGGAGTCTCATCTGGAGACTCAAAATCCACCTGGTTCTGTTCCCATGCAGCCTGCCCTAGGTGATCCTGCTTTGGCAAGGGGCTGGGCTTAATGATCTCCAGAGGTTGTTTCCACCCCTACCATTCTGTGATTCTATCCATTTGTGATTGTGCTGTACATATCCCTGCAGTGTCTGCAACCCTCCTCAGCTGAAGGTGTGCTCTGGGAAGGCTCCTGGCAGTGCCTTCAGAGGAGAGGGAACGGGATTGCTAATGTTGGGGCAAGGAGGCACTGACCTGCCCCTCTGGCATGCAGATTTGCAAATCAGATGTGAAGTGAGGAAAAGGAGGGCACAGCTTCATAAGCACTGCTCAGCACTGCACTGAGGGCAGCCAGCAAGACAACACAGATGCATCACTGTTTCTGACCTGCCTTTTCTTCCCACCCTGCAGTTGCTGCCTTTCTATCTCCAATGCTAGCAGATAACAAAGAGGTTTACTTGCTTCACCCTGGATCATAGCAACATGCAGAATTATAGTGTCATAGTATCAGTCAGGGTTGGAAGGGACCACAAGGATCATCTAGTTCCAACCCCCCTGCCACGGGCAGGGACACCCCACACTGGATCAGGCTGGCTGGAGCCTCATCCAGCCTGGGCTTAAACACCTCCAGGGACCCAACCACCTCCCTGGATAACCCATTCCAGGGCTTCACCACTCTCATGGGGAAGAACTTCCTCCTCACCTCCAGCCTGAATCTCCCCACCTCCAGCTTCATTCCATTCCCCCTAGTCCTATCACTATCCTAAGACGTCCCTCCCCAGCCTTCCTGTAGGCCCCCTTCAGATACTGGAAGGCCACAATGAGGTCACCTTGGAGCCTTCTCTTCTCCAGACTGAACAGCCCCAACTCCTTCAGTCTGTCCTCAGAGGAGAGGTGCTCCAGCCCTCTGCTCATCCTCGTGGCCCTTCTCTGGACACCTTCCAGCACCTCCAGATCCCTCTTGTAATAGGGGCTCCAGAACTGGAGGCAGTACTCCAGGTGGGGTCTCAGCAGAGCTGAGTAGAGGGGGAGAATCCCCTCCCTTGCCCTGCTGGCCACACTTCTCTTGATGCAGCCCAGGATCTGATTGGCTTTCTGGGCTGCAAGTGCACACTGAGAGCTCCTGTTGAGCTTCTCGTCCACCAGCACCCCCAAGTCTCTCTCCTCTGGGCTGCCCTCCAGCCAGTCCCTGCCCAGCCTGGATTTGTGCCTGGGGTTGCCTCGACCCAGATGCAGGACCCTGCCCTTGGTCTTGTTGAAGCTCCTGAGGTTGGCTTGTGCCCACCTCTCCAGCCTGTCCAGGTCCCTCTGGATGGCATCCCTTCCCTCCAGCGTGTCTGCTGCACCACACAGGCTTGTCCAAGCCTTTCTTTTTTTATCAAATCATCTGACTTCAGGTTTACACTGTGTGAACTGCAAAGCTGCAGGACACATAGCAATTTCACCTTGCAGGCACTCAGAGGCAAGGGAGCTCCCCGAGGAGCTAGCCAGTGACCCACAGGCTGCAGCCAGGCTGTGTTTTTTCTGCTGCTGGCAAAGGATTCCATGTAACTTGTTTTAAGCACAGCTTCTGTTTGAAGGCTCGTGTTTTCCCTGACCAGTTCAGGTTTGTGTTTGCTGTGTACAGTGGTTATGCCTCACAGGGAATGCATTTGTGGCATTTCCTACTGCACAGAGGAGGAATTTCCCTTTGTGCAGTGAAGTGTCCCAGGCTGAGCAGCGTCTTCTGCCCATTTTCTTTATTACAAAGGCTTTCCCATGATAGATTTAGAGTGGGTATTAGAAAGAAATTCTTTACAGAAAGGGTGGTGAGATGCTAGGACAGATTGCCCAGGGAAGCTGTGGTTTCACACCTCCTGGATGTGTTCAAGGCTTTGAGCAACCTGGTCTAGTGGAAGGTGTCCCTGCTCATGGCAGGTGGCTGGAACTAGATGATCTTTAAGGTCCCTTCCAACCCAAACCATTCTATGATTCTCTGAGTGAAGTGTGTGCTTAAAAATAGGTTAAAACTTTTATGATCCTGACTCTGTACAATTTAATGCATCCATTACTGCATTTATTTCTTCTGCATTTTTTCCCCCAAGGCTTGTTCCTCAGAGACCTGCTCCTTCAGCACTGTGATGTGGCTGAGGGACTGGTTTGAGCCTTACTCTTACTGAGGAGCCAGGAACCATGCAAGGCAGCCTGTCCCTGTCCTCTGCTCCTCTTTTTCTCCCAGAGGAACTGCTTAGGATAGCTGAGCCACAAATACCAGGTTGTAGGGCACCTCTGCTCTCAGACAGGAGGAAGAAAGCAGTTTTAAACCTGAGTGTCTTTCCATCTCTTCCCTCTGTCCAAAACATGCCTCACTCCATACCACTGAATTTGTTACATTCATCTGCTTAGCCTTTGCTGCTATGATGAGCTTTACAATTCAAACAGTGAGGGACAGTTAAAGGCTAGAGCTGCTGCTGGAAGAAGAAGCTGCAGGTACACAAGACTCCAAAAGGTCTTGCAAAAAGACAAGAAGAAGGATCCCTGGAGGTGTTCAAGGGGGGATTGGACGTGGCACTTCGTGCCATGATGTAGTCATGAGGTCTGTGGTGACAGGTTGGACTTGATGATCTTTGAGGTCTCTTCCAACCTTGGTGATTCTGTGATATGCTTCCTCATTGTGTTCCTCTAGGAATGGGAAATACCTCAGCCTCACTGGAGGCATGAGCACTAAGCCTCCCTTCTTTCTGTTAATCTAATACAAGCCAGCCAGAAGGATACTGCTTGTCCCAGGGGTGAGATTGGAGTTTTAGTGGTGGTGATTAAACAGCGCTGGAAATAAGATGATGCATGCATGCATGAGCAGAGCACTTAAACAGCAACATTCACAAGAGGTTGAGCAGCATTTCCCAGACCTGGAATAAGAATGGATTCTTCTTATTTATGAAAAATAATGAATGGTTTTCTTCCTTCCTCACATCTCACTGCACCGCCTCTAAAACTCTCATCAGAGCCTCCTTTGGTTTAGGAACTGGCTGGAGGGCCGAGCCCAGAGAGTGGTGGTGAATGGTGCCACATCCAGCTGGCAGCCAGTCACTAGTGGTGTGCCCCAAGGATCAGTGCTGGGCCCCATGCTCTTCAACATCTTATTGATGATCTGGATGAGGGCATCGAGTAAATTTGCAGACAACACCAAGCTGGGGGCAGGAGTTGATCTGCTGGAGGGCAGAGAGGCTTTGCAGAGGGACCTCAACAGGCTGGACAGATGGGCAGAGCCCAAGGGCAGGAGATTGAACACATCCAAGTGCCGGGTTCTGCACATTGGCCACAGCAACCCCATGCAGTGCTACAGGCTGGGGTCAGAGTGGCTGGAGAGCAGCCAGGTAGAGAGGGACCTGGGGGTACTGGTTGATGGGAGGCTGAACATGAGCCTGCAGTGTGCCCAGGCAGCCAAGAAGGCCAATGGCATCCTGGCCTGCATCAGGAAGAGTGTGGCCAGCAGGAGCAGGGAGGTCATTCTGCCCCTGTACACTGCACTGGTTAGGCCACACCTTGAGTGCTGTGTCCACTTCTGGGCCCCTCAGTTTAGAATGTTGACTTGCTGGAGCGTGTCCAGAGAAGGGCAATGAAGTTGGTGAGGGGTTTGGAATACAAGCCCTATGAGGAGAGGCTGAGGCAGCTGGGGTTGCTTAGCCTGGAGAAGAGGAGACTGAGGGGTGACCTTCTTGCTCTCTACAACTACCTGAAGGGAGGTTGTGGACAGGTGGGGGTTGGTCTCTTCTCCCAGGCAACCAGCACCAGAACAAGAGGACACAGTCTCAAGCTTCGTCAGGGCAGGTTTAGGCTGGATGTTAGGAAGAAGTTCTACACAGAGAGAGTGATTGCCCATTGGAATGGGCTACCCATGGAGGTGGTGGAGTCACCTTCATTGGAGGTGTTCAGGAGGAGACTTGATGGGGTGCTTGGTGCCATGATTTAGTTGTTTAGGTGGGTTGGATTGGTTGATGGGTTGGACGTGATGATCTTGAAGGTCTCTTCCAACCTGGTTCATTGTATTGTATTGTATTATTGTATTATTCCTGGTTGAGATTTCTTCTGAGGCAGTCTCAGGAAAAAAAGAAACTCTGAAGTTAGAAAGCATCAGTTTAAGAGTCTTCTAGAGGCAAGTAGTTACTGCAAGTGTCCTTTACAGCAGGCTGTTTTCAAGCTGGAATTAGAGGAAGCCATGCAAGGCACACACCATGAATCAACTGGGCACGTTGCCTATTGTGCTCAAGTAGCAAGCAACAATTTAAGTACAGCTGAAAACTGTCCCCTTCTGGATGTAATTACATACAAAGGAAAATAAAGAAAAAGGATGAGAGGGAACTGGGTTGAAGCTTGAGGAGGGCAGATTTAGACTGAATGTTAGGAAGAACTTCTTTACAATCAGGGTGGTGAGACACTGGAACAGGTTGCCCAGGGAGGTTGTGGATGCCTCCTCCCTGGAGGTATTCAGGGCCAGATTAGATGAGGCCTTGAGCAACCTGACCTAGTGGGAGGTGTCCCTGCCTATGGCAGGGGGGTTGGAACTAGATGATTTTAGAGTCCCTTCCAACACAAGCCATTCTCTAAATCTGCAAGTCTGTGAACCAACCAAGAGATGAAATATTGCCCAAATGCACAAGAAGTGCCAGCAAGAGGAGAAGCTGAAATAAAAAGGTGATTTTTCTCTAAGCCTTCTGTCCAACGATTTAATTTCTCACTTGCACAGTTTTGTTTCAAGACAAAGTGCAAATTCCTAGCCAACAGTGCTCCTTTAAGGGCAACAGCAGCCCCATATGGTAAAGCACCAATGTAATCCTATGACCAACTTTAACTCCTGCCTTTCTGCTACTCTGACCTCCTCTAGCCTTCTGACATTTAAGTTTCTCAATCTCAGTTTAGCAGGACAAAGTCAAAGGTCATGTGTAAGATGATATAAGCTGCATGTCACTAGGTATGTGAGAGTTTAACTTGGTACAATATAAGGGTGAATGTGGCTGGAAAATGTTCAACAATACCCTCCTGCCTCCCACTCCTCTGACTTTCATAGCTGGAACAGAGCAGGCTGGCTGCATGCAAACAGGTTTGCATTTGTATTGCAAATCAGCTATCAAAAAAAGCCCCAAACACCCACAGTCATGGAAGCAGATGGGCAAAGGACCCTCCAGAAAATCCAAACAATACCACACCAGGGCAAAAAATTACTGTCAAGATAACAATCTTCTGGAAATAATATAGACTATATGGAGCAGGACATTGGGCAGCAGCTGAAGAAAGACAGCCTGGGGAGATCTGGAGAGATGGAGATATTCTGGGCTCAGCACTTCTGCCAGGGGACCCAAAGGGCAAAGTCTTTGCTTTTCTCCCCAAATCTGCTGCTTCATCCTAGCCACCCAGGGGCTTATTTCAGGAATAAGCAGAACCAGGCTTCTGTAGCCTGTTTCTACCACCAGCTTGAAGCAGATACCCATGGAAGAGGTTAAGAACAGGGATGTAAACAGTGGTGGTACTCCAGAAGTCTCCCAGTCACTAGAGCTTATAACCCCTGTCCACCTTTTCCTCTTCTCACACACACTGCTTAAAGACTCTGTGGGGAAAAAAAGTGACAATCAACCTTCATGTTAGGGAAGGAATGGAATGGAATGGAATGGAATGGAATGGAATGGAATGGAATGGAATGGAATGGAATGGAATGGAATGGAATGGAATAGACCAGGTTGGAAGAGGCCTTCAAGCTCATCATGTCCAACCTATCATCCAATACCATGTAATCAACTGAACCATGCAACCAAGCACCCTATCAAGTCTCCTCCTGAACACCTCCAGTGATGGTGAATCTACCACCTCCTCGGGCAGCCCATTCCAATAGGCAATCACTCTCTGTGTAGAACTTCCTCCTGACCTCCAGCCTTAACCTCCCCTGGTGCAGCTTGAGACTGTGTCCTCTTGTTCTGGTGCTGGTTGCCTGGGAGAAGAGACCAACCTCTGCCTGTCTACAACCTCCTTCAGGTAGTTGTAGAGAGCAATAAGGTCACCCCTGAGTCTCCTCTTAAGAGAGGGGAAGGCAAATTGTTTCATCTTATGTGTTGGGAGAGAGATGAGGACTTGTGGTTGGGATGGGGGAAGGAGAACTGAGGAGCTGCTCTGTCCCCCTTCCAGCCACCCTGAGCTGTTAGATCAGCTGAGCCATACATGTGTGTCTTCAGCCTTAAATTAGTTCAGGATGTAATCCTTCATCTTAGCTCTTCCCAAGGAGTCACTGCTGAAGCTCTTTTCCTAATAGCAAAAATATTTATTCAGTTCCAATTATAACCATTTGTTTCACTTGTCCCTCCAGAGACACTTGAGCAGATGTCATTTAAGTAAATGAGAGTGCTGCTGCACACCTAATTAGAGACAGAGTGAAGCCCACAGCCCCGTGCCAAAGTGCTACATCATCAGCTAAAATGCATGGAAACTTAATACAGAGTCATAATGGATTTGCTATATTTAAATCACACTTCAAAAATTAAATGGAAACCAATGCACCCCATAAAGCCCTGTAATGCAGGCTGTAATAATAAATCACACACAGGGATCCTGGATAAGGGTGAAGCTGTAAGTGCACTGACATTAATGTCATAGCACCTCTTGACTTCAAGAGAGCCAGGATTTCTTTGGTAATGTGCTTAAGGGTCTTAATTTACTAGTGGAGTAAGTCGTTTGGGATTTCCTGTTCCCCCCAGCCACCAGTGATGTGATCAGCTCCTGGGACACTACTCAAATGTATCAGCTGGATTTCTCTGTCAACATCACCTGCCTCTTTTGCTTTTGTTTGGGTTTTTTCATCTGCCTCCCAAAGCCACTCTTCTGTTTCTTGCTGTCCTGCCTGCAGTACCCAGCCTCATCAGGTGCAGTGCCTTTTTTGACTTTGAGACTTGTTGCATGAGAAGAGCCTTAACACCAGTAGGACAGAGACCTGCTGGCACAGGTCCAGAGGAGGGCCATAAAGATGATCAGAGGGCTGGAGCTCCTCTCCTATGAAGCCAGGCTGAAAGAACTGGGACTGTTTAGCCTGGAGAAGGGAAGGCTTTGGAGAGACCTTAGAGCAACATTTCAATATCTGAAAGGGACCTGCAGGAAGGCTGGGGAGGGACTGTTTAGAAGGGCTTCTAGTGATAGTATGAGGGGCAATGGTTTGAAACTGGAGCAGGGGAGATTTAGGTTGGACATCAGGGGGAAGTTCTGCACAATGAGAGTTGTGAGGCACTGGAACAGGTTGCCCAGAGATATGGTGGAGGCCCCATCCCTGGAGACATTCAAGATCGCACTTGGTGTGTCCCAGGGCAGCCTGCACTGGTTGGAGGTGCCCCTGCTGACTACAGGCTGGCCAAGATGAACTTTGAGGGTCCCTTCCAACCTGATGTAATCTGTGAATGTGTGAATGTCTATGATTGATTATGTGCCCTTTTGTTGGCAAAACTGTCTTGGACAATTTTACCAAAATTCAAAAGGAGAGCAGGTAACCTAAAGGTCACTGGGTAGAGGAGGCAACTCCAAGTCAGCAACCTACACTGCCCCCAGTGCACTTTGGGAGGGTACTGGAGGCAGCACTTGAGGCAGCTGACTGCACACAGCACTTAACATCACTCCAGAGTAACCATGGCAGGGGTCTTTCCTTCCTCAGTGCAGATGGGGGAAAGAGTCTGGGTGTGGGTGGGTTTCACACTGTCATGGGGGGTAGGTGAGAAGAGGTTAGGGGACAAACCTTGGGGCAAATGGTTTAGTTGTTTAGGTGGGTTGGATTGGTTGATGGGTTGGACTTGATGATCTTGAAGGTCTCTTTCAACCTGGTGTATTGTATTGTATTGTGTTGTGTTGTGTTGTGTTGTATTGTGTTCTATTCTATTCTATTCTATTCTATTCTATTCTATTCTATTCTATTCTATTCTATTCTATTCTATTCTATTCCCATTGGAATGGGCTGCCCAAGGAGGTGGTGGATTCACCATCACTGGAGGTGTTCAGGAGGAGACTTGATAGGGTGCTTGGTTGCATGGTTCAGTTGATTAGGTGGTGTTGGATGATAGGTTGGACACGATGATCTTGAAGGTCTCTTCCAACCTGGTCTGGTCTATTCTATTCTATTCTATTCTATTCTATTCTATTCTATTCTATTCTATTCTATTCTATTCTATTCTATTCTATTCTATTCTATGGTTGTATGCTTTGCAGAGCTCTTCCTCCTGCCAGCAGTTTTGTTCTGTGTGATTTCATCTCCTTGCACTGCACGGTGGCAACACAACACGATGGGCTTTGCCACAGTGCCTCATGACATTGATTTAAGAGGTGTCTGGTGGTGGCAAATCAATGCCAATTGATTTGCAGCTTTTCCTGTGCTTTGCAAAAAGCCATGTGAGTTTCATTTGCACTAGGTGATGGAAGCAAGTGCAGGGAAAATAGTTCACAAGTTAAGCAATAATTCTTGGTATACAGCAGTGAAAATGAGAAGACTTAGATCTTGAAGAAAATTAGCTTCTATTATTACATATTACATTACCATATGTAGATGGTGATTCATTTACTGCCCTTGGAGACAGAAAACAATATGGAGACCTGCAGAAACACTCCAAATGTATCATTTTAACAGCTTTTGTGCTCAATTATTGTCACTGAATCAGTGTGGGATATGTAGTACTGTGTTGGTTTAGCTGTAGCTTAAGGCTGGGGCTTATGAGGTGGGACGAAGGTAAGGTGCATGTTCTGCCTTTACCCTCTTTTATTCCCTGTGCAACTATATTCCCTTTGCCTTCCAGAGTATTTGTGAATGTGAAGAGGCACAAGACTGGCTGCTACTTTGCTGGCTACTTCCCCTTATTGTTTTGAAGGATTCAGTAGCTCCTTTGTGGGGACTTTTCCATTCATTCTATGGTTTTCCCTGGTTATAACTGAAGGTCTCATTTTGCATGCTCCTGTACATGTGTTTATCTTTAGAGGCACCACCACTGTAGTGCGGTGTATGTCAGGCTGGGTTCTCGAAGTTAAGCATGTGTGTGTTTCTGCAAAAGTTTTAAGGAGAGACTGGAGGACATTGAGCTGACTTCTGAATAACAAATACTTTCATTTTCAGTAGAGGTGGGAAGAGAAATGTTGCTTAGAAGGTTGCAGACAGGTTTCATGGACAGCAAAGGCACTCAAGACTTGATCTATGAGCAGCTTTTGTCTGCTAGATCAGAGCATAAATATGTTTATTCTGGTATATCACACTAATGAGGTCAGTGCCATGGCAAGCAGACACCTGGCTGGCCAGCAGATTGAAGGGATGAGGAGGAAATTCATAGCTCTGCTTTGATCTGGACAGGCTGGAGAGCCAGGTGAAGGTGAACCTCGTGACGTTCAATAAGGACAAGTGCAGGGTCCTGCATCTGGGTACCAGTACAGACCAGGGGTTGTTCTGCTGTAAACCAGCTCCATGGAGAAAGGCCTTGGAGTCCTGGTGGACAGCAATGTGCCCTTGTGGCCAAGAGGGCCAACAGTATCCTGGGGTGCATTAAGAAAAGTGTGTCCAGCAGGTCTAGGGAGGTTCTTCTGCCCCTCTGCTCTGCCCTGGTGAGACCACACCTGGAATACTGTGTCCAGTTTTGGGCTCCCCAGTTCAAGAGAGACAGGGAGCTGCTGGAGAGAGCAAAGAGCTGTGAGGATGATTAAGGGTCTTGAATATCTCTCCTGTGAAGAAAGACTTAGAGACCTGGGTCTGTTTACTCTTGAGAAGAGAAGGCTGAGAGAAGATCTTATCAACCTCTATAAATATCGGGGGGGAGGTGTCAGGATTAAGGTGCTAGGATTAAGGTGCCAGGCTCTTCTCAGTGGTGCTCAGTGATAGGACAAGGAATACTGGGTAAAAGCTGGAGCCCAGGAGGTTCCACCTCAATGTGAGACTCTTCTTTACTGTGAGGTTGTCAGAGCCCTGGAGCAGGCTGCTCAGAGAGGTTGTGGAGTCTCCTGCTCTGGAGACTTTCAAAACCCACCTGGATGCGTTCCTGTGTGACCTGCCCTTGGTGACCCTGCTCAGGCCAGGCTTGGACTCAATGATCTTTGGAGGTCCCTTCCAACCCCTAACATTCTGTGATCTTGTAAATCAACATTATGGTTCTAGTGTGCCTGAAATTAGGGGGGATAAAAGGATGTACTTGGTGTAGTCAGAAATCAGATTACAGCAGTATGTTACTGATGAAAAGGAGAATTCAGTTAGAATGTTTAGTCCATTTTTATTTGTTTTATTTCTATAAGGGAGACTTTCTCTTCTGCTGGGTGGGTAGGATTCATCTGTAACCCAGTTTGCATATCCCAACCCACCCTTCCAGTCTGTGTGTGTCAGGAGAAGGGTCCTATATAGAGTGGTTACAAATCAAAGACTTTGCTGCCTGCAGGCAGCAGCAGGGAGAGTCAGTGCTTAAATGGTGCCTTCTCTAGAGACGAGATCCTGCCTCTGAGCTCTTCCTTCCTCTTCATTATTTGCTACCTATTTTGGTCTTGGCAGGGGGGGGAAAAAAAGCAACCCACACAAAAATCCACCACCAAAGAAACAAACCAACCCAGAGAGAACTGGGCACTGTTCTCCACATCAACTGTTTCTGCCCTGCAGGTATGAGGGGAAGAGTTTCTTTTCCACAGGAAGAGTAGCCAGGAGCCTTTTAGCCAATTACTGCAGCATGTGTAGGCTACAGCAAAAGAGGGATTACTTCTGCCTTCCTCAGAGAGCATTAACCACTGCTGTGCTGCGCAAATGGGCCTTTTACATTTTATCTACTTTGATATTCTGAGGACATGAGAAGTCTTGAAATGACAAAGCCCTGGTAATGATGAGGTCCCTTGTTTGCCTTGGAAGGAAATCCATTCAAGTTTACTCTTGTCAGGTTTCTGGGAAGAATAAAGGCTTGTTATTGTTCATGAAGTACAGATGACCTAGTCAAACCTGGCTCACCAGTTTTCTTGCTGGAAGCTGCACATCATATCCTGCGGTTTGCCTAATTCCACCTTCAGCTCCCTGTCACATTCAGCTGCTGGTGCTGGCAGTCGGTTCTGCATGACTTTATTTGCAGTTGATCAGACAGTTTAAGAAACAGTTGGCTTGGTGTTTGTTGACCTACATGGACATTACCTGTAAGGCAGGAATTCGTTTGGGCAATGAGATGTCCCCTCCCTGGAGGTGTTCAAGGCCAGGCTGGATGAGGCCTTGAGCAACCTGGTCTAGTGCATGGTGTCCCTGCCCATGGCAGGGGATTTGGACTAGATGATCTTTAGGGTGCCTTCCAACCCAAACTGTTTTATGGTTCTATGAACTGCAGCAGTTCTCCTGGAGAAAGTGGCAAACCTGGCACTCCGGCTATGGAGTGATTAAAAGCTCAAGCTAAAATTCACAAGTCCCATGTAAACCACTGAACAACAGACATCACAAGAGCCTGAAAGAGAAGAAACAACTGCCTTGGCTAAAAGGCAAGTTAATGGTCACTGGGACAGGCTCTTGCTGGGTGATGGCCAGTGATAGCACAAAGGGCAATGGTGGAAGTTGAGGCATAGGAAGTTTCACATAAATATGAGGGGAAAAAATGTTCCCTCTGAGGGTGACAGAGCCCTGGAACAGGCTGCCCAGGGGGGTTGTGGAGTCTCCCTCTCTGGAGCTATTCAAAACTCGCCTACATGCCTTCCTGTGTAATCTGTTGTAGGTGCTCCTGCTCTGGCAGGGGGGTTGGACTGGATGAGCTTTTGAAGTGCCTTCCAGCCCCTGAAATTCTGTGATTCTGTGATTTCATGGCTCAAAGGTCGCCACGGTGGTTGAGCTGTCTCCTGTCTCAAGGAGGCCAGGATCTCACCTCAGCACAACTCTTGCTTATCTGGCAATCATCTCTCTCTTTTACTTTGGGAAATAAATGAGACGTGCTGAGAAAAGCAGCATAACAAAGTGATGACTGGGTATCTTTTCCAGCATCAGCATTTTATTAAGGGGGTTTGTTTGCCAGCTTATTTTTGCAGGAGCTCGAGGGGCCCAACTGCATACTTGAGAGACAGTGCTCTGCTCCAGTTTTTGATGACAAAATGCCAAACTCAAGCACGCAGTGCCAAACATTCCAGAAACCTCCAGCACAAGCACAACAGCTGCTTTAAGTGATGTCTTACTTTTCCTGCTCCACCAAGCAGCAAAAATGTTCTTGTGCCTTTTTTTGGCTTTTTTTTTCCCCCTGTAGAATCATAGAATCAGTAAGGTCAGAAAAGACCTCAGAGATCATCAAGTCCAACCTATCACTCAACACCTCCTGACTAACTACCCCCTCCCTGGGCAGCCTGTGCTAGTGTTCCACTACCCTCATAGCCAAGAACTGCTTTGTAATCATAGAATCATAGAAACAGTAAGGTTGGAAGAGACCTCGAAGATCATTGAGTCCAACCTGTCACCACAGACCTCATGACTACTAAACCATGGAACCAAGTGCCACGTCCAATCCCCCTCTTGAACACCTCCAGGGGATGGTGACTCCACCACCTCCCTGGGCAGCACATCCCAATGGCTAACAACTCTCTCTGTGAAGAACTTCCTCCTCACCTTGAGTCTAAACTTCCCCTGGCACAGCTTGAGACTGTGTCCTCTTGTTCTGGTGCTGGTTGCCTGGGAGAAGAGACCAACATCCACCTGGCTACAACCTCCCTTCAGGTAGTTGTAGAGAGCAATGAGGTCTCCCTGAGCCTCCTCTTCTCCAGGCTAAACACCCCCAGCTCCCTCAGCCTCTCTTCATAGGGCTTGTGTTCCAAAACCCATGCCAGCTGCCCAGGCAACCTGAGAGACTAGAGTGCTAAAGAATGGTTTGGAAGAGGGTGTGTGACCAGCTCTGAGGATATCCACAGCTTCACTGGACACAAACGTAGTTTGATCCTTGAAAGGCAACAAAGAGGTTACAGGATACTTCCAACAGATGGCTGTGTGCTTGTGGTAGTGACTCTAGAGCACAGCACTGCTGCAAAGGTCCTTGCACATCTGGCTGGTTTCAGTGAGAACTCTCTGACTGATGCACCAAACATGGTTACAGGTTCTGCATGGAAACAAGATTAATGCAGGAGTCACAGTCAGCAGCAGTTTACTAATTCCTTCTGCAGCTGTTACCTTATAAATTTTAAGTGTATGGTCTACTAGCAATTAATTGTATCTAAATCAGCTTCTATAAAATTTAAGGGTATGGTCTACTAGTAATTGATTGTATCTAAATCAGCTTCTATAACATTTAAGTGTATGGTCTACTTGTAATTAATTGTATCTAAATCAGCTTCTGTTTATGGACAGATTGCTTCAAATACAGCCTGAAGGACATCAGGCCGTGAGCAGGGATATACTTTCTTTGGGACCCTCACTCCAAAAAGGACATTGAGGGCCTGGAGCCTGCCCAAAGGAGGGTAATGAAGCTGGTGAAGAGTTTGGAGAACAGGTCTGGTGAGGAGCAGCTGAGGGAGCTGGGGTTGTTTAGTCTGGAGAAAAGCAGACTGAGGAAAGACCTTCTGGATCTCTACAACTCCCTGAAAGGATGTTGGAGCCAGGTGGGGTTTGGTCTCTTCTCCCTGGTAACAAGCAATAGGAAGTGGCCTCAAGCTGCATCAGGGGAGGTTTAGGTTGGACCTAAAGAAGAAGAAACTTCTTCCTTGAAAGGATTCTCAGACACTGGAATAGATGCCCCAGTGAGGTGGGGGAGTCCCCATCCCTGGACGTGTTTAAGAGAAGCTGAGTTGTGATGCTGGGGGACATGGTTTAGCACCAGACTTGGTAGTTAGAGAATGGTTGGGCTCGATGATCTCAAAGGTCTTTTGCAGCCAAAATGATTCCAAGATTCTAGAAAAACCTTACCTCAGGGACATACAATCACAGAATCACAGAATCACCAAGGTTGGTAGAGACCTCAAAGATCATCAAATCCAACCTGTCACTGCAGACCCCATGACTAAACCGTGGCACCAAGTGCCACGTCCAATCCCCTCTTGAACACCTTCAGGGATGGTGACTGCACCACCTCCCTGGGCAGCACATTCCAATGGCTAACAACACTCTCCTCACCTCCAGCCTAAACAGCTTGAGTCTATGTCCTCTTGTTCTGGTGCTGGTTGCCTGGGAGAAGAGACCAACCCCCTCCTGGCTACAACCTCCCTTCAGGTTGTTGTAGACAGCAACAATGTGACCCTTTGCTGTCTCCCAGGGATTGACTACCCTGTGGAGATGAGAGCAGGGGGTTCTGGCACTAGTAGCATTTAGTGTTGCACTGCTGTTGATTACCTGGGCAGTGACAGCAGTGTCAGTGCTGCTAAATGGCTCTGGGGATTTTCTGCTCACTGTTATTTTCTTTCCTAGTCTTTTTCTTTGCCAGGATGGTTCACTTAAGACTCTTCCTGATTCCAAATCTGTGCAGCTAATAGCCATGTTTGCAGCATTGTCTTAATTATCCTGCACTCTTGCCTTCAAAAGGAAATATGTGGGTTTAATATGTACTCTGTGGGATGCCTTGCAGGACAGCTGAAGGAGGCAACAGGAGCAGTGGCAGTCTGGAAAAAGTAAAGCAACACTATTTAGATATTTAACTCATAAATTACTGTTCTAGTTAGGAGAAAGGGGGAAAAAAAGAGAGAAAATTGGATTCTCTGTGTGACTTTCTGGAATACAAATCAAAGGGGAGGATAGAGAAGCTTCTGTAGCAAACTGCCAAGGGTTACTCCAGAGAAATTACAGGAATTGCAGCATCTTTCCCACTGTGCCACATTGGAAAAGGCAAATACTGTCTTGAGAATCAAAATCATTTGGTAGCAGGGGAGGCTGTGCAGACACCACGTGTGGCAGAGCAGGTACACTGACAAAGCTCTTGAGTATGATCAGTGAGGTTCAGAAGAAAATGTGTGTTTATGAAACTACTTATTTTGGAAGGTACTTATCCTGTTTTCTGTTTGCAAATGACACACACCTGAGCGTACTCAGCAAGTCTGGTGGCAGTACAAAACTGGGAGGGGTGGCTGACACCAGTGAGGCCTGGACAGGCTGGAGAGCTGGGCAGAGGGGAACCTGACATGAAGTTCAACAAGGGCAAGTGTAGAGTCCTGCACCTAGGGAGGAATAACCCCCTGCACCAGTACAGGTGAGAGAGTGACCTGCTGGAAGGCAGCTCTGTGGAGAAGGACCTAGGACTGATAGTGGACAAGAAGTTCACCATGAGCCAGCACTGTGTCCTCATGGCCAAGACGGCTAATGGTCTGCTAGGGTGCCTTAAGAGTGTGGCCAGGAGGTCAAGGGAGGTTCTCTGCCACCTCTACTCTGCCCTGGTGAGGCCACACCTGGAATATTGTGTCCAGTTCTGGGCTCCCCAGTTCAAGAGGGACATGGAACTACTGGAGACAGTCCAAGAGAGTGCCACAAAAATGCTGAGGGGACTGGAGAATCTGTCTTCAGAGGAGAGGCTGAGAAACCTGGGATGTGTAGTTTGGAAGAGAGTGGACTGAGAGAAGACCTTCCCAATGGTGATCAATATCTAAAGGCTGGGGATCAAGAGGATGGGACTGGGCTCTTTTCATTGGTGCTCAGTGATAGGACAAGGGGCAACATATACAAACTAGAACACAGGAAGTTTCACTGGAACTTAAGGAGAAATGTCTTTCCTGTGAGCATGTCAGATCACTGGACCAGGCTGACCAGACAGGTTGTGGATTCTCCTCTGGAGACTTTCATAACCTGCTTGGACACTGTCCTGTGCAACCTGTCTAGGACAACCTGCTTTAACAGGGGTGTTGGACTAGATGATCTCCAGAGGTCACTTCCAACCCCTATCATGCTGTGATTCTCTGAACTGCCTTCCCACTTCTCTGGGTGGCTACCCAGGCACCTGTTGGTGCCTCAGAAGGAGCCCACATGTGCCTGGCAGAGCAAGCATGTTGATTGATGGCAGGACTTAAATAATCATCTTCCCTCATTCAGAGGGTAGCACTAGTAAAACAGCACAGCTTTAATAAGGAGGAAACAGTGTCAAACAGTCACAGATTGCATTGGGTTGGAAGGGATCATTGGGTCATCTTGCCCAACCCCCATTTGTGTTCTTCATGCTCTTCAGTTCTTGTGGAAGTATTTAAGCATAAGGCACTCAAACATGTTTCTGAAGCAGCTCCCTTTGATCACATCTTGTTTTGCCTTTTCAGTTTTGAGAATGCACCAAAGAAGTGCTCATTCAGGAAAAAATGATTATGAGCTCTCTAACCAGGGGTGTGTTCTGTTGTTTGGATAGATTGGAAATGAGCAACATTAGTTGTTTGTGGCTTCTTTCTGGCTAAGGTCAGTAGCTGTCACCTCCCAGGGCACCAACAGCATTGTCTGCACGTGGTCCCTGCTGCTCATAGAAGCAGCTCCAGGAATTTTGTTAAGCTCAGTTCTCTTTCAAGGTCCTAGAGTCTGGCTCTCTGAGTCTCACCAGGGTACAGCAGATGCTGCGTGCTGCACTCTTCTCCTCGTGTCTCAGGCTCGTTCAGGGTGTGCATAGGCACTTCCTCTCTCACCTCTTGTGGCTTCTCCTCTGCCAGCTGGTTTTTGCAGCCAGCTTTCCTCCTCCTGACTTCTGGAAAAGCCTCTAGTATTAGAGGAGGGACCAAGCGCCACTAAAGGAAGTTTACAGTGGGCATCCAAAGATTGTGACACGGTATTTGTGGTCATGGCCAGATGTTAACCTTTGTCCTCTGTGGGCAAGATTCCCAGTACCCCAGTTGTGTTTGCAGATTTGTGGGAGCCATGGACCCCACTTCCTTGGTTCCCAAAGCTCCATGAGAGGGAAGAAGGCTCTTGAAAATCTCTGATTTTGTTGTAGGTGAACTGGCATTGGACTGAAAAAGACAATTCCTCAAGTGAGCCCGTTTCAAATCTGAAATAGAGTGGGTTTGGCTTGCTAGCAGTGGGTGAGATGAAACAGAGAATTCACTCCCTTTATCCTCTCTGCAGGAGCCCAACAGGCAGGATGTACAGTGATCTGGAAATTTCTCTGTTCAGCTCCTAGAACAGCTGAGTCAGCTCCGGGGTTTCTCATGGCCGTGTTTTTAGCTGTCTGTTACATGGATGGTGACAAGCCTGTGGCCTGCCAGTGGTGATAAAAACAAACATATATTCGTGGCAATTAGACATTGATGTATCTCTGGAGCTAAGCAGCGCTGCTGGCAGTGTCACAGGAGCTGGGCTGCTTGGAGATTTAATGTGCTCATTGTGGCGGTTGTTGTAGGGCAGGACTGAAAGCTCATAAAGCTGAAGGCAAGGCACACCAACCAACCAGTGAAACACCCTGTGTGTGGTGGATATAGGTGTTTGTGAGCTACACAGGGGTAACTTTTCCTGACCTTTGAGCTTGAACTCTCTTGATTCCCCATCATATTTTCACTTGGGATAATCTGCTAGAGAAGACACTGTCATGGAGTCACAGAATCATAGAATGGCTTGGGTTGGAAGGGACCTTAAAGAGCATCCAGTTCCAATCCCCCAGTCATGGGCAGGGACACCTTCCACTAGAGCAGGTCACTCAAGGCGCCATCCAACCTGGCCCTGAACAGTTCCAGGGAGGGGGCATCCACTACTTCCCTGGGCAACCTGTTCCAGTGTCTCACCACCCTCACCGTAAAGAATTTCCTCCTAATATCCAGTCTTACTCTACCCTACTCAAGTTTCAATCCATTCCCTCTCATCCTGTCACTACAAGCCCTTGTAAAATGTCTCTCCTCAGCTTTCTTCTGGGTCCCCTGCACACCACTATGAGGTCTTCCTGGAGCCTTTTCCTCTCTAGGCTGAACAGCCCCAAATCCCTCAGCCTGTCCCCATCAGGGAGGTGCTTCAGCCCTCTGATCATCTTTGTGGCCTTCTCTAGCTCTGCTTCAATGGTTCAATGTCCTTCTTGTGCACGGGCCCCCAGAACTGGACACTCCAGATGGGGTCTCACCAGAGCAGAGTCAAGGGGGAGACATGACTTCATACAGTCCTTCACGTTGGTTGGACTTCTGCACTCCTGTTGACTTAAACCAGCTCAGCTTTAATCACTGGAGTGATGCAGGGAACAGAACAAGCCAAGTTTTCCTTTCTGTGGTTTTCACTATGTAGGTCATCTGAAAAGATGACAATGTGGTTTTCCTGACAAACATCCTTTTTCCCTTCAGTGTCTTTACTGAAGTCAAGTTTGGATGGATGATTATTGTGTCCAGTTGCTTTAATTACACATCTGCAGATGGCAGTTCTTCTTTCTCCTTTCTTTTTTTAACAAGGAGACAGGAGAAGGTCTAAGGACTTTTCCTGTTCATGGTACCATAGAAACATAGAAGGGTGGGGGTTGGAAGGGACCTCTGGAGATCATCCAGGCCAACCCCACTGCCAGAGCAGGATCACCCAGGGCAAGTCACACAGGAACACAGGTGATGATTCTGTTAGTGACACAGCTACTGGAACAGCAGCAAGATAACTCAATGTGCAAGCAGAAGGCTGCTAAAACACAGATAACTTTAGACATCTAGTTGTTTAGGTGGGTTGGATTGGTTGATAGGTTGGACACGATGATCTTGGAGGTCTCTTCCAATCTGGTTTATTGTATTGTATTGTATTATTGTATTGTATTTCTTTCTGTCTGATCATTGCCTGACCAATTTCTAACAAAACCAAGGTGGAGCTCATCTGTTGTTCTGCTTGCAGATGGAAAGGAAATCGCTCTTTAGCTTCACTTGGACTTGTGATTAGACTTTAAGTATAGCAGTCTTGCATCACAAGAAGTTACTCAAACCTATGCATGGCCTTAAATCGTGGTAGAAAGCAGCAGAGCCCAGCTGGTGAGGAGGCTTCTTAGTTGCTGTGTATTGAAATGTGCAGATTTGGAGGGGTTTTTGAGTACTTCTTTTACTAGTTGTCGCTGAAACCAAATTCAGCCAGGAGGCTGATGCCCTGATATTAGTTGAGCAGGTTGATACAGTCACAGGATCACAGGATGTTAGGGGTTGGAAGGGACCTCTGGAGATCATCAAGTCCAACCCCCCTGCCAGAGCAGGACCATAGAATCCAGCACAAGTCACACAGGAACACAGCCAGATGGGTCTTGAAAGTCTCCAGAGAAGGAGACTCCACAACCTCCCTGGGTAGTCTGTTCCAGTGCTCTGTGACCCTCACAGTGAAGTTCTTCCTCATGTTGAGGTGGAACTTCCTGCGCTCTAATTTCCATCTGTTGCCCCTTGTCCTGTCACAGGGCACAAATGAGCAGAGGCTGTCCCTTCCTCCCTGACACCAAGCCCTCAAATATTTATAAACATTTATTAAACTCCCCCTCAGTCTTCTCCAGACTAACAAGCCCCAGGTCTCTCAGCCTCTCCTCATAAGGCAGTGCTCCAGTCCCTTCATCATCCTTGTAGCCCTCCATTGGACTCTCTTGAGTAGATCCCTGTCCCTCCTAAACTGAAAGCCCAAAACTGGATGCAGTATTCCAGGTGGGCCCTGCATGTCCAATCAAAGCTATGACAAAACTCAACTATTGGCCAACTGGCAGCTGACCTTCTTTGTGGTCTACTTTCTCTCTGACTATGTTCAGTGGCATAAGCAACTTTTACATTGCTGAAAGCTGTTAATCAAGGACCTTTAAATGGCATTAAACATTGAAAACCATTTGTAGGAGTTCCATCCTTTTCTTGCTGAGCACCTTAGTTAAACTCTTGCAAGCCACTATCCCTTGTACTTTGTCCATTATCATCATCTCTTTTTTTCTTTTTGTTGTAATGCCATGGCAACCAGACCTGGTAAGAGGTAATGAAGAGAAGAATGATGAGCAAATTTCAGTTCTTAAAGCTCTATTTGATAACATAAATGAAAGCTAATCTTGTCCTCTGCTTTTTGCCCTGCTGAAGTCCAGTTCTTTCCATCAACTAAGATCCGAGTTTCACCTCCAGAAATACAATCTAATATTAAAAATAGTAATAATAAAAGTACTTCTCTGCATTTTAGGACCAAGCTGATTGCTATAATAGCTGGGGTTTTTCACCCATCTTACTTTCTTTTTTTTCCTCCTGGATGAAAATGTACCTTTTTTTTAATCACCAATTCATTGTAGGTATTACATTATCAAGTCACTTTTCCCTCTTCTTTTGGATAGAGCCCACAGGGAGAACGTCTCTGGCATCTTCATCTGGCACATCCAAGTGCCGGGTTCTGCACATTGGCCACAGCAACCCCAGGCAGTGCTACAGGCTGGGGTCAGAGTGGCTGGAGAGCAGCCAGGCAGAGAGGGACCTGGGGGTACTGGTTGATGGTAGGCTGAACATGACCCTGCAGTGTACCCAGGCAGCCAAGAGGGCCAATGGCATCCTGGCCTGCATCAGGAACAGTGTGGCCAGCAGGAGCAGGGAGGTTGGCCTCTTCTCCCAGGCAACCAGCACCAGAACAAGAGGACAGTGTCTCAAGCTGCATCAGGGAAGGTTTAGGCTGGAGGTTAGGAAGAAATTCTTCATAGAGAGAGTGATTGCCCATTGGAATGTGCTGCCCAGGGAGGTGGTGGAGTCACCATCACTGGAGGTGTTTAGGAAGAGACTGGATGGGGTGCTTGGTGCCATGGTTTAGTTGATTAGATGGTGTTGGATGATAGGTTGGACATGACGAAGGTCTCTTCCAACCTGGTCTCGTCTCTTCTCTCTTCTCTTCTCTTCTCTTTTCTCTTCTCTTCTCTCCTCTCCTCTCCTCTCCTCTCCTCTCCTCTCCTCTCCGAACCTCTCCTCTCCTCTCCTCTCCTCTCCTCTCCTCTCCTCTCCTCTCCTCTCCTCTCCTCTCCTCTCCTCTCCTCTCCTCTCCCTCTCCTCTCCTCTCCTCTCCTCTCCTCTCCTCTCCTCTCCTCTCCTCTCCTCTCCTCTCCTCTCCTCTCCTCTCCTCTCCTCTCCTCTCCTCTCCTCTCCTCTCCTCTCCGAACCTCTCCTCTCCTCTCCCTCTCTCTCTCCTCTCCTCTCCTCTCCCTCTCCTCTCCTCTCCTCTCCTCTCCTCTCCTCTCCCTCTCCTCTCTCCTCTCCTCTCCTCTCCTCTCCTCTCCTCTCCTCTCCTCTCCTCTCCTCTCCTCTCCTCTCCTCTCCGAACCTCTCCTCTCCGAACCTCTCCTCTCCGAACCTCTCCTCTCCGAACCTCTCCTCTCCTCTCCTCTCCGAACCTCTCCTCTCCTCTCCTCTCCTCCTCTCCTCTCCTCTCCTCTCCTCTCCTCCTCTCCTCTCCTCTCCTCTCCTCTCCTCTCCTCTCCTCTCCTCTCCTCTCCTCTCCTCTCCTCTCCTCTCCTCTCCTCTCCTCTCCTCTCCTCTCCTCTCCTCTCCTCTCCTCTCCTCTCCTCTCCTCTCCTCTCCGAACCTCTCCTCTCCTCTCTCTCCTCTCCTCTCCTCTCCTCTCCTCTCCTCTCCTCTCCTCTCCTCTCCTCTCTCTCCTCTCCTCTCCTCTCCTCTCCTCTCCTCTCCTCTCCTCTCCTCTCCTCTCCTCTCCTCTCCTCTCCTCTCCTCTCCTCTCCTCTCCTCTCCTCTCCTCTCCTCTCCTCTCCTCTCTCTCCTCTCCTCTCCTCTCCTCTCCGAACCTCTCCTCTCCGAACCTCTCCTCTCCGAACCTCTCCTCTCCTCTCCTCTCCTCCCTCTCCTCTCCTCTCCTCTCCTCTCCTCTCCTCTCCTCTCCTCTCCTCTCCCTCTCCTCTCCTCTCCTCTCTCTCCTCTCCTCTCCTCTCCTCTCCTCTCCTCTCCTCTCCTCTCCTCTCCTCTCCTCTCCTCTCCTCTCCTCTCCTCTCCTCTCCTCTCCTCTCCGAACCTCTCCTCTCCGAACCTCTCCTCTCCTCTCCGAACCTCTCCTCCTCTCCTCTCCGAACCTCTCCTCTCCTCTCCTCTCCTCTCCTCTCCTCTCCTCTCCGAACCTCTCCTCTCCGAACCTCTCCTCTCGAACCTCTCCTCTCCGAACCTCTCCTCTCGAACCTCTCCTCTCCTCTCCTCTCCTCTCCTCTCCTCTCCTCTCCGAACCTCTCCTCTCCTCTCCTCTCCTCTCCTCTCCTCTCCTCTCTCTCCTCTCCTCTCCTCTCCTCTCCTCTCCTCCTCTCCTCTCCTCTCCTCTCCTCTCCTCTCCTCTCCTCTCCTCTCCTCTCCTCTCCTCTCCGAACCTCTCCTCTCCTCTCCGAACCTCTCCTCTCCTCTCCGAACCTCTCCTCTCCTCTCTCCTCTCCGAACCTCTCCTCTCCGAACCTCTCCTCTCCTCTCCCTCTCCTCTCCTCTCCTCTCCTCTCCGAACCTCTCCTCTCCTCTCCTCTCCTCTCCTCTCCTCTCCTCTCCTCTCCGAACCTCTCCGAACCTCTCCGAACCTCTCCGAACCTCTCCGAACCTCTCCGAACCTCTCCGAACCTCTCCTCTCCGAACCTCTCCGAACCTCTCCTCTCCGAACCTTTCTCCGAACCTCTCCGAACCTCTCCTCTCCTCTCCGAACCTCTCCTCTCCTCTCCGAACCTCTCCTCTCCTCTCCTCTCCGAACCTCTCTTCCATAATTCAGAATGTTATTGCTCTTTTCTGAATGTGCTGGAGTTTTTTCAGCATTACTTTTGAAATACACACACCAGAACTAACCTTGCATTATTTTATGGTCCTGTCAGAGCCACACAGAGGAGTAATGCTGCTCCCCTACTGTTACTTTGAATTCCCTTCATATATTGTATTTATTGGTTGCAGGATAGCACTGGGAGTCCATGGGCTGGTGTTGCTTTGGGTTCTTTTCAGCCATTGCCTTCAAGATTGTCATTTGTCAGTGGCAGAATCAGCACAAGCCTCACAAGTGTCACAGAATAATAGAATTGTTTCAGTTGGAAAAGACCTCTATGATCACCAAGTCCAATCATCCACCCCACACCACCATGGCCATTAAACCATGGCCCAGAGTGCCATGTCCAGAAGTTTCTTGAACACCTTCAGGAATGGCAACTACCACCACCTCCCTGGACATCCTGTTCCAATGCCTGGCCACTCTTGCAGCAAAGAAATCTTTCCTCATATCCAGCCTAAACCTCTCCTGGCACAATTTCAGGCCATTTCCTCTGTTCTGTCTATTGACAGCAGGGATAAGAGACCAACCCCCCACCTCACTCCTACCTCCTTTTAAGGGGCTGCAGAGAGCAATGAGGTCTCCCCTCAGCCTCCTCCTTTGCAACCTAAACAACTCCAGTTTTCTCAGCTCCTCTTTCCCAGCCCTGTTCTCCAGATGCTTCACCAGCTTTTTGCCCTTCTCTGGATGTGCCTCAGCACCTCAATGCCCTTCTAGTAGTGAGGGGCCCAAAACTGAACCTAGTGCTCAAGGTGCAGGCTCACCAGTGCTGAGCACCCGGGCACAATCACTTCCCTAATTTACTAGACTTCATTATGCAAAAGCTGTTTGCTAAGCAAAACTTTAACATCAGTTAAGGCATATCAATAATCACATAGTCAGTAATGTAAGTTATTACTTCCTTAAGGTTTTTGCAGCCCTTGGATATCCCTACAGAGGTGGGGAGGTAGTCGTTCATTTTCAAGTGGGGAAACTGAGGCAGAGATCTGTAAGTGGTCAGAGTGTTGATAGACCTGTACTGAACCCAGCTTTACTCAGTCCTGTTAGTTCACTGGGCTGCTGAAAGAGAATAAATGTTTTGTACTTGATGTCACTCCATCATGATCATGAAGTCACAGAATGGTAGAGGTGGGAAGAGACATCTGGAGGTCGTCTAGTCCACCACCCCACCCCACCCCCCGATAAAGCATGTTCTTCTAGATCAGGTTGCACAGGAACATGTCCAGGTGGGTTCTGAAAGCCTCCAGAGGAGCCTCCAAAGCCTCTATGAGTGACCTGTTCTGGTGCTCCAGCACCCTCACAGGAGAGAAGATTCTCCTTAAGGTGAAGTGATGTTACTCTGCTTCCTTAGGTGTGAGGACCATGTATGCTTATAGGACAGTTCTGTCCCCTTCCTGTGGAAGAGACCAGGTTAGTGGTCTCTTACCAGCCCATGAAATGCACCATGGTTGCACAAACTGCATCTTGTAACAGATCTGCATTCCTTGGCACAGGGAGCAGGCTAGTACTGCTGGTGTCCAGACCTTCTGTTTTCATAGTCCTGTGTTCCCTCACTACTAGCTTCTAAGGCAAATGTTTAAGTGCTTATTGTTACATATTCTCCTTTTATCTCATTATTTATAGAGCAACTGTAAGTCAGGGTTGTGAAACTCCCCCTTTTTTTTTTTTCTCCTTTTTGAAAGATGAGATCAAACAGCAGAAGATGAAGGCTTCCAAGTGTGCACTTACGAGTTTGTTCCATGGCTGTTTAGCCTCCTGTGGTTCACTCCTGGGTACTCCTTTGACTTAGCATCCTCTGGCCAGTACAGCCTGCTGTGCTCCAGCACCTGACCTCCTGCACCACCTCAGTGTCCTCCCTGGGAACACATCTGAGAATTGTCAGGCCCTGGTAGATAGCTCATCTCCAACCCTTAGAAGTCCTATGAAGTCCACTAAAGCATCTTTAATGGTGGAGAACAGACACTAAGTGCTTCACACGACTTGCTCAGTCTTGCAGCTTCTTTTTCTTCTCTGCTCTAAGGAGATGAGGCTGAGGTCAGGTTTCAGCGTGGGATCTGCAGCATGGAAACTCTTGTACCAGAATGAGAAGCTGACCTTGTAGTTACACTGAAAGAACTTTTTTGCTACTTTTGTACTTTTGCTGGGCTGCATGCCATGCATCTCCTGGCAAGCAGGTTGTCCTCTTTGAAGTGTGTGTATGTTTTGCTCCCTTGTGGACCTGCAGAGAGTTTTAGCTCAAGTGTGCTTGATGCTTCTATTTCTCATCATCATCCAGTACTGCTGTAGCAAAGCACTCTTTGGGATGTTCCTTCTTCTCAGGAAATCAGTTGTTCCTATGACCAAAGTTGATTCCTTGGAGTCCACTTTGGACTGCAAGACATTGTTTTACCTGGAAGGGGATGGCCCCTTTCTCCCCTTCCCAGTCCCCTGGGACAGCCAGATTTACCTTGTAGCCTGTATTGATTCTCCATGCCTGTCTTGTCTGGAAGCAAAGGAAGGAGATGATGGAAGCTGTTCATGCAGCTGGGGCTGGAAGGTGCTGGTGCTGACCCTGGAGAAGCTGTTGGGATCCCTGTCTGAGAGGCTTCGTTCTGAGCTGCAGTTTCAGCCCCTCTGCTTTCCCCACTGCTGCTCCTGTGGCTCGGGGAAGAGTGGGACATCCAACAGAGCCTCCCCCAGTCTGCCTGCCTGCTTAACCCCTGCTGGCTGTGCCAAGGCGCTGCTGTGGCACAAGCCTTGCAAGCTCACACAGCCCCAAGCTCCCATTTGCTAAGAGAGGAGGAGGTTTTAATTACGATTTTGGGACTGGTTTAGTTTTTTTGCTTCAGAACATCTGTCAATCTCTAAAGCTTTAGAAACTGGGATCCCACCCAAAATCTTAAATTACTGCCCTCACCAAGCCCATGTCCTCATGAAGTGGCCAGTGCCTTGTCTCAGAAGGTTGGGTATTAGATGTAGCCCCCAGTTTGGGTGCTGGGTTGAGATCCTGCCTTCTGCCATCCAGAGAGCTGGTGATCCACCAATACAAGAGAATAATAAAGAAGGATGAGATGAGGGAGCTGGTGTTGTTTAGCCTGGAGACGAGGAGGCTCAGGGGAGACCTTATTGCTCTCTATAACTACCTGAAGGGAAGTTGCAGCCAGGTGGGGTTGGTCTCTTCTCCCAGGCAACCAGCACCAGAACAAGAGGACACAGTCTCAAGCTGTGCCAGGGAAGTTTAGGCTGGAGGTGAGGAGAAAGTTCTTCCTAGAAAGAGTAATTGGCCATTGGAATGGGCTGCCCAGGGAGGTGGTGCAGTCAACATCCCTGGAGGTGTTCAAGAAAGGATGGCATGTGGCACTCGAAGCCATGGTTTAGCTGTCATGAGGTGTTAAGTATTAGGTAATAGATTGGTCTTGATGGTCTCTGAGATCTTTTCCAACCTGGTTGATTCTATGATTCTATAAAACGGTCTCAAGCTGCACCAGGGCAGGTTTAGGTTGGATATGAGAAAAATTTCTTTACAGAAAGAGTATTGAGGCATTGGAACAGGCTGCCCAGAGAGGTGGTGGAGTCACCATCCCTGGAGGTGTTGAAGAAATGCAGAGACATGGCACTTGGGAACAAGGTTTAGCAGACATGGTGGTGTTGGGTTGATGGTTGGGCTTGATCTTAGAGGTCTTTTCCAACCTCAATGAGACTATGGTAGTGATACACATTTGGCTAGGGAGCCTTTCTTTAGCTTGCCCTCCTGCCATACATCCATGATTGTAAGTTTCCTGAACATGCTGAGGTTTTAAAGGTGCTTCGCTGCATTGTTCTAAGGCATCTTCTCTCCAGACAGAGCCCAAGCATTCGCAGAGGGGGATGCCGCTTGCTGTGTGGCCCCTCCATGCTTGCGAGCCACCGCCACGCTGCAGCGTCATTACCCAGTGTTTATTTTCAGTGTCTGAAGTCCAGAGCTGTGCTGCTGTGTTAAGCCACCACCTCTGTGTAGTCTGGAAATGCTACAACTATAAATTATTGTAAGCAACGTGCCTTGGGGGCAGCTTCATATCTTGGGGTTATTTAAGTAGTCCTACGGTGTAGTGCACAGAGGACGTCTGCATGGCCAGAGGAATGCTCCACAGTTCATTGGAGAACAAAGGTATAGTTAAGATGTAATTCTATGCAGGAGATGTTTGCTTGGGTTTTGAGTTGGGTTTTTTTTTCAATTAGGATTTTAACTTACTATTATTTGTTGTTGTTGTCATTATTATTATTATTATTATTATTATTATTATTATTATTATTATTATTATTTCAGCTTGCTTCATCTGCTCTCCTTATGTGGCTGTTCCAGCTAAAGGTTTCCTTGAACCAGTGCCACAGGATAAATACAGAACTTTTGTACATGGATGTGTCTCACTCCAAAAGATAGCTGAGTGACCATTAGAATAATTCAACAAGAGAAGTGCTTGGAAGTGTTTTATGAGACCTAAGCTCTCCCATGTAAAATCCAGCAGGCTGGAACTCATTTTCCTTGCTTGTTCACAGTTAGTGGTCAAAACTTTTCAGTCTATGCAGACCCATTTCCATGCCATGGACCCATCTGGTTTAAAGAGATCTGGGTTTGAATAATACATGGTATTTGGTTGTTGAGAAGAAGCTCCCATGGTCCAGTGTGTACTCAGTGCATCCTTGGTATACTTAGTCCTTGGGTTTGAAAGGTTCAGTGTCCCAGTCAATGTGTACTCAGTGCATCCTTGGTATACTTAGTCCTTGGGTTTGAAAGCCTCAGTGTCCCAGTCTCTGGGCATCTTTAGACCTCAATGAATGTTTTGCCAGAGCAAATAAAGTGCATGCCAAGTAAACTGCTATAGTCTGCAACCACAGCCACGAGGAACAAAGTGAATTAAGGCTGGAGCCTAGAATTTGTAGGCAGAAGTAATAAAGCTTCTCTTTGTTGAGGTTTTTAGATGCCTCTTTGTTCTTATATGCCCTGGTGGAGGGGGGAAATGTGTGTGTCTTATAAAAATATATTTTACAGACACTTAATCCTGGTTGCACCTAATGCCTTTCAATAATTTTGAAAGGAATTCCAAGTGGATGAGTTATTTATGTGTTTAGCTTTTCTTTTCCATTATGTCTTTTAATAGATTCCAGATCTCATCCATATTGTAATGGCTTCTGTGTTACGGAGACACAAAATTTACTGGGTTAAATAGCCATTTTTCCTGCCTCTCTGACATGAAAGTGTGATAGACCTGGGCAATAAATTGTTAATACGTTTGGGAGCTTGAAAGTCCCCACAGGCACCTTCCCTGGCTGCATGCAGGTCCCACCAGGCAGGGGGAGACCCTGGTGCACTCCGGCACACCTGGAAGCATCACGCCGTTCCCTAGGACTCAGGTTAACGTGCTTGGAAGACGTTATGATAAAAGGCTGCAAATGGAGAAGTGTTCAGGCTTGAATTCTTTGGGAGCTTCCCTTCCCTCCACCAACATGTTGGAGCACATGGGGAGTGTAATTTTATAGATTTGTCTGAGACCTGGGGTATGGAGATGGAATATGTGAGGTGATGGAAAAAACAAGAGGAGATAACCTGAGCTGCTGCGTTTGCCTCTCCCTTCTCCATCCTCTTCCCCAGACATTTCATCTTTCTTATTATTTTTTTTTTCAACTTCTGACTAGGTTTATTTGAGTTTCTGGGGAAAGCAGATGTTAAGGGACAGAAGAGGAAGGGGGTCTGAGGTTTTGGCATCTTGGAATTGCCACCCAAAATCCCTTTCTTCCCCACCCCCTGTTTCCTGAGAGGATAAGCTCCAGGAATTGAAATATAGCATTCTGCACTCAAGACTTTTTCCACAGAAAATGTGAAGGGGCCTATAATTAAACACTTGTGCCCAGATAGCTCTGTTGGAAGAATAAATTTGGTGCCTGTCTCTCCAAAAATGGTTGACACCCGTGAATCATGTATAGAACAGATAATCACAGATATAGCAAACTGTAGCTGCATCTGCTGATTATTTTCTCCTCAACCTCTTGTGTACAATTAAGAATTCAGATTTAACAGCTGGGAATGATTTTCAAATGTTGATCTGAAGCAGAAAGTTCTATTCACAAACTTTTCAGCAGTTCTTTTATCTTCCCCCTTCGTTATTTTTTCTGGAATAGCTTAAAAAAGATAGTGCTTGACCTGCTCTGCGTTGGGATAGAGAAGGGATTATTATAAACTCAGATAGGGATTTATGCTTCGTGGTCCATCTTCTTACATGGCTGAGCTCAATGGCAGACAGACTAAATGCCTGCTAGCAGGCTAAACTTTCCTTGGTCAAGAAACTTTGTCTGTTAATATTTTGTTTTCCTAGTTCTGCAGGGAGGCTTTCTTCAAAGGCTTCTTAGAATCATAGAATCAATAAGGTTGGAAAAGACCTCAAAGATCATCAAGTCCAACCTGTCACCTGACACCTCATGACCGCTAGACCATGGCATCAAGTGCCCCATCCAGTCTCTTCCTAAACACCTCCAGGGATGGTGACTCCACCACCTCTCTGGGCAGCCCATTCCAATGGCCAATCTTTCTGTGAAGAACTTCTTCCTAACATCCAGCCTAAACCTCCCCTGGCGCAGCTTGAGACTGTGTCCTCTTGTTCTGGTGCTGGTTGCCTGGGAGAAGAGACCAACCCCCTCCTGGCTACCACCTCCCGTCAGGTAGTTGTAGAGAGCAATAAGGACTAGTAGGTTCCTCTGAACTTTGGAGAATAAATTTTATAAAGAGTGACTGAAGGAGCTGGGGCTGGTTGGTTTGAAAAAGAGGAGGCTGAGGGGAGACCTCATTGCTGTCTACAGGAGGTTTTGGAGAGGTTGGTGCTGGTCTCTTCTCACAGGTGATCAGTGATAGAACAAGAGGGAACGGCCTCAAGCTGTGACTGGGTAGGTTCAGACTGGACAGTAGGAAGAATTTTTCCCAGCAAGAGTGGTCAGGCCTTGGAATGTGCTGCCCAGGGAGGTGGTGGTGTCACCAACCCTGATGTGTTTAAAGGCCATTTGGATGTGGTGCTTGGGGATATGGTTTAGGGATGAACCTTGCAGAGTAGGGTTATTGGTTGGACTTGGTGATTCCAAGGGTCTTTTCCAACCTGAATGCTTCTGTGATGAAGCTTGGTTTGTGTGTTTTAATTTTCAGAAGGAATGTGAACTTTTCTAATGTCAACCTGTTTAAATAACTAGGAAATGTATAGCAACAGTTTGTGGGATACTGGCATCTCTGCTTTGCTGTCATGCTTGGGGATATTTCCAGTCACAGGGTAACAGGCTTGAGGAATAGTCCCTTGAGAAAGCACTTTTGAACCCTTTGAATGAAAATCAGAGCAGTGTTATGCTCCACCTTAATCAATAAAAGGGGATGTTTGGGCTGTAGGGGATTTGTATTTGTGTTTATTTGCAGACTTACAAAGAGAGCCTTCCAGAGCCTCTAGGCCTTCTTTCAGGACAGAGTTGCAATGTAATTGTCTGATAGACATTGGAGTAGGAGGAGCCGGGGGGGATAAAAAATATAGCAGTGATGATGGTTTTCAAATAATATATGTTTATACAGCAGGAAGAAAGTGATTACTGCAAAGTTAGCCCAGATTATTATTCATGAGTTTTCTGATTTAGAACAAATTGTTGTGCAGATGCTCATAACCTCATCACCTGCTCTCGCTCCCAGAAGGTGTTGGGATCCTCACACGTGTGTTAGATCAAGCAGACACCTGAAAATAGGCACACTGTTTGTGCTTGCAGCTCCAGATGATCTTGTTATGGTAACCTAGTCTCTGCAAGGAGTGCTCTGTGGGCTGTGTGGATCCTTTTTCACACAGTTCCTCCTGGTATGGCTGGGAGCTGCTACTGTGCTGCAGAGCAGCCCTCTGCTCTTTGGGCGTAGGGCTTTGGTTTCAAAGCCAAATGCAATTAAGCCATCCTGATTAGATCATTACAGCCTTCAGTGAAATCTGCTCAGTAACATGCCTGAACTTTCACTGTGGTTCCAAATGAATAGTTTTTTGGTATTTGAGTCTGCTTTGAAAAGCGGAGTGCTCTTTGCCTGAAGGGGTATCTGGGTTTGTATAAACAGGGAAGGTTTCAGACCTTTTGAGGGACACAGGGCAGAGTAATTCAGCCTTGCTGAAGGTCTGAAGTATTTCAGCAGTATTGTTAACAGAGTGTTCTGTAGCTGCTTCATCTTCTAGAAGTTTTACAAATCAGGAGGCTTCCTCACAAATATGTCTGGCAGAGCTTGAGATGGCTTCTCCCTGTATGTTTCCTTAAGTACATTCAGCACGGGGCATTGAGTTTTTAAGGGCACCTCCCTCCCCATATGACTTGGTGCTGTGGGCCATCATATGCCATCAGGGTGGTAACTGGGTGTTGCAAAGCACTGAGCACTGGGTATTGAATATTCTCAGTGTGAAAGCTGGCACAGGGGCATCATTTACCAGCAAAGGTGAAAATTAGGGTCAGTTTCACATGCTGGGTGCCACTGAGCTATTTTCTGTGGCATGCCTCTCCCTTTATCCTGGTGGTCAGTGGGAACAGCCAGCCACCAGATTCATGTGACAGTTTCATTTTGCATGTCTTCCCAGTATTGTGAAGGTGAGACATGGCCCTAAGAATCACCAGCTGAAGAAAACACAGGGAGGAATAGGAAGGTAATCATGAATGATGAAACTACAGATATGAAACTGTGAAGACAAAATATACAGAAGAAATCCCTAACCATCTGACACCTCCAGCTGTGCCTCCACCTACCTGAAAGTAGTTGGATTGGTTCTTGTGAGCACTCTGACTTTGTTTTTGTTTGGCTGGTTGCAATGCTAGAAAGTCAGAGAGATTTACTGTGGGATTAATCACAGCTCAAGAGGAGCTGGACTAGCAGAATTTGTCTGCTTGACATTATTTGAGAACCAAAATATATCTGTGCTTGAGTTCATGTGCGTTGCTGTTGCTAGCTAGTCTCCAGTTGAGTAAATAGTAAGCAGTTGGGGTTTATTTCTCTAAGATCTGAATGTTTAGTATCTGAATATTTAGTATGTGGGGTGCATTAAGAGGAGTGTGTCCAGCAGATTGAGGGAGGTGCTCCTCCCGCTCTACTCTGCCTGGGTGAGACCTCACCTGGAATATTTCATCCAGTTTGGGGCTCCCCCGTTCAAGAGGGGCAGGGATCTACTTGAGAGAGTACAATGGAGGGCCCTGAGAATGATGAAGGGACTGGTCCACTGCATGATGAGGAGAGGCTGAGCACCCTGGGGCTGCTCAGTCTGGAGAAGAAAAGACTCAGAGGGGATTTAGTAAATGTTCATAAATATCTGAGGGCTGAGTGTCAAGAGGGAGGGGACAGGCTCTGCTCAGCTGCACCCTGGGATAGGAAAAGGGGCAATGGATATAAACTACAGCACAGGAGGTTGCACCTCAACATGAGGAGGAACTTCTTCACTGTGAGGGTGACACAGCACCGGGACAGGCTGCTCAGAGAGGTTGTGGAGTCTCCTTCTCTGGAGACTTTCCAGCCCTGTCTGGATGTGTTCCTGTGCAACCTGTGCTAGATTCTGTGGTCCTGCTCTGGCAGGGGGTTGGACTCAATGATCTGGAGAGGTCCCTTCCATCCCCTAACATCCTGTGTGATCCTGTGAATGTCACTGTCTTGTTTGGTCCTGGATAAGTCAAGCAGTTACAACTGAAGTGTCAATAGTATGATAGGAGCTGCAGCTTCATTTAGCCAGTCAATTAAGGTGTATTTATGTAAGAACTCTTTGTCAGAAACCAAAAGGCTACTGAAAATTCGAAGTGCAGCCTGCTAATAGCCCACATCACTTCTTTTATTCCCAGTAGCATCAAACTGAAAATCGATAGTTAACACCATTTGGGTGCCTCTTGTTTTAGAAGCCAGACTGCTAAAGACACTCATTTTCAGAGTTCCACGCTTTTGTTTGCAGTGGATAGAAAGAGAACATTGGGGCTTTAGATTTTACATGGGCTCTGTGCCATCGGATTCCACTATATGAATAGCTGACTTCTTCCTTCCAGCAAAATGTGTACTTCACAGCAAGCACTTTGTGTGCTTTGCTGAACCTCTCCAGTTAACAGAAGAGAATCAAGCAAAGGAACCATCGCCTGAAATGTAGTTGGCCAACATTTTATCTTTTATTACTGAAATGTGCTGCTTTTGCCAGGAAGTTTACTAAAATCCCCTAAAATATATATATATATATATATATATATATATATATATATATATATATTTATTTGTTTTCTTTTTAAACTCCAGTGCCTTAAGAAAGCTGCAGTGGAATAGAATGGAATAGGATAGGATAGGATAGGATAGGATAGGATAGGATAGGATAGGATAGAATAGGATAGGATAGGATAGGATAGGATAGGATAGGATAGGATAGGATAGGATAGGATAGGATAGGATAGAATAAAATAGAATAGGATAGGATAGGATAGGATAGGATAGGATAGGATAGGATAGGATAGAATAAAATAGAATAGGATAGGATAGGATAGGATAGGATAGGATAGGATAGGATAGGATAGGATAGAATAAAATAGGATAGGATAGGATAGGATAGGATAGGATAGGATAGGGATAGGATAGGATAGGATAGAATAAAATAGAATAGGATAGGATAGGATAGGATAGGATAGGATAGGATAGGATAGGATAGGATAAAATAGGATAAAATAGGAATAGGATAGGATAGGATAGGATAGGATAGGATAGGATAGGATAGGATAGGATAGGATAGGATAGGATAAAAAATAGAATAGACCAGGTTGGAAGAGACCTTGAAGATCATCACGTCCAACCTGTCATCCAACACCACCTAATCAACTAAACCATGCAACCAAGCACCCTATCAAGTCTCCTCCTGAACACCTCCAGTGCTGGTGACTCCACCACCATCCTGGGCAGCACATTCCAATGGGCAATTACTCTCTCTGTGTAGAATTTCCTCCTAACATCCAGCCTGAACCTTCCCTGGTGCAGCTTGAGACTGTGTCCTCTTGTTCTGGTGCTGGCTGCCTGGGAGAAGAGACCAACCCCCACCTGGCTTCAACCTCCCTTCAGGTAGTTGTAGACAGCAATAAGGTCTCCCCTGAGCCTCCTCTTCTCCAGGCTAAGCAACCCCAGCTCCCTCAGCCTCTCCTCATAGGGCTTGTACTTGCTAGGGAGGTCATATATATTAACCAGCAACCAGTAATTGAAAAAGAGATGGAGCATGGACTCCTGCCTGAGAAATTATTCTTTGAATTGGCCAATTTTCAACTGAAAGGAGGTCTGGAAGGATTTCATCCAATTTCTGCCTCCTAGCTCTTTTTTTTTTTTTTTTGTTGTTTGTTTGGTTTGTTGTTTTTTTTTTCCCTTCCCAGTAGCACACTGATAAAAGGTTTCTCTCTCTCTCTTATTTTTCCAAGAGACAGAGGAAATCTAAATTGCTTCTGGGTATTTTCTTAGTCCTAACAAGTTAAGCCTGGTCCGGAAAGGCTACAGAGAAAGTGGAGAGATAGAATTTGGAAATGTGTTTTGCTGTTAATTCAGGATGTTGTGAAATAGCAGATGGAGGCATTAGGAATGCAGCACTTGGAGGTGGCTGGTTGTGACCGAACTTGCAGCAATTTGCATAGCATTTGCTGCGGGTCTTTATCAGTTTACTTCTACTGCCTCTTCGTTTCCCGTGATGGGAAAAAAAAAAGGTGGAAGGCCCCCTTCAGGCAAAGAAAATGGTCGTTGCAAATTGTGCTGCCCAAAAGAAGAGCTGCCCTCCCTGATCCCTTCTCTCCTTCTGCTCTGCCCTGGTGAGACCTCACCTGGCGTATTGCATCCAGCTTTGGGCTCCCCAGTTCAAGAGGGACAGGGATCTACTTGAGAGAATCCAGTGGAGGGCTATGAGAATGATGAAGGGGCTGGAGCACTGCATGATGAGGAGAGGCTGAGAGCCCTAGGGCTGTTCAGTCTGGAGAAGAGAAGAGAGGATTTAACAAAGGTCTGTAAATATCTGAAGGCTGAGTGCCAAGAGGGGGGGGACAGGCTCTGCTCAGCTGCACCCTGGTATAGGAAAAGGGGCAATGGATATGAACTACAGCAGAGGATGTTCCACTTCAACAAGAGGAGGAACTTCTTCACTGTGAGGGTCACAGAGCACTGGAACAGGCTGCCCAGAGAGGTTGTGGAGTCTCCTTCTCTGGAGACTTTCAAGCCCTGTCTGGATGTGTTCCTGTGTGACCTGTGCTGGATTCTATGGTCCTGTTCTGGCAGGGGGGTTGGGCTCAAAGATCTTTAGAGGTCCCTTCCAACCCCTAATATCCTGTGTGATCCTGTGTGATCCTGTGATCCCACCATCCCATACCCACCACAAAGGATTTTGAACGCACACAGTTCCTGCTTTTCTCTTCTTTGTGTTGTGCTTTGACTGTGGAAGAGATGCACTTCATCTTACCCAAGAAGAGCAGATTCTTGGAAGAATTTCTCCAGTGCTGTCATACACTGTGAGTGCCCTTTTAAAATACTACTCTGTTGTTCCTTTTTTAGCCAAAAAGACAAATACTAAAAACACTGAGGAAGCAGCAGGTAATTCATAAGGCATGTGTGAAGCCAGGGTATGGTCTGCCAGATGTCCTTAGCTGTGGCTCACAGATAGTTGGTGGCAGTCTCTAGAGAGAGAAGCCTGGCTCTTTTCCTGTGTGATTGACTTTTCTTCACCTTGCACATGAATTAAAAGAAGCTAATTGTAGTCCATATATTGCCATTAGTGTTTTCCCATATAAGCAACTGCAACATTGGATGCAAGCAATGCATGCAAGTGCAGCTGAGGAGATGTCATCATAGGGGCCATGACTCTAATTGCTGCTCTGCTGTGGGCCAGGAGTCCTTGATGATCTGTCAGGTGAATCAGGTAGCTGGAGAGAGAGGAAAAATTGCTTCTTGGAGCTTTGCCTATAGATTTAAATATATGTAGCTCTGTAGATGACACCCAGCAGGTGTGGCTGGCTGGATGTGTTCCTGCAGATGCATTCTCCCACTGCTTGTAGCCTCCTTCAAACTGCC
Source organism: Picus viridis (assembly GCA_033816785.1). Lineage (NCBI taxonomy): Eukaryota > Metazoa > Chordata > Aves > Piciformes > Picidae > Picus > Picus viridis. The sequence continues at coordinate 5,651,737 of CM066573.1, forward strand.
CAGGGTGGGGCAACGTAGGAAATCTCTCTAGCAGCCTTAACTTATCTCAGCCATAACATGGCTTTTATGGCCTCGGCTTCAAGGAGCTGAGGAAGTTCCAAGTGGCTGATAGCAGTTTGCTCTGTCATCACACACAGCTGAAATCTGGCATATCACAGAATCACAGAACGTTAGAGGTTGGAAGGGACCTCCAGAGGTCCTCGAGTACAACCATTTGAGAGCTTTCAAAAAGGGATTTGCTCACCTTCTGCAGGTGAACATTTGGGAGGGTTGCTTTCTTTGTTTGCTTGCTCTCTGGGGACTTTTGACAAAGTGACAGAAGTTTGCAAACTGTTTTTCCTGCCGCTTGGACCATGCTGTTAGCACATCTTTCTCACTCCTGGTACCATAGCTGGTGTAGCAGATTTTAATAAGCTGGTGTCTAGCAGAAGGCAGTTTTCAACGGGTAAGTACTGGTTTGTTCCCCCTCCATTTTAAATGCTGCTCAGGATTCATCCTAGACCTTATGTTACCATCCAGCTGAGGATGTGCCTGTTTACTGCAGGGTGTTGGACAAGATGACCTTTCGAGGTCCCTTCCAACCCAGTGCATTCTGTGATTCTCTGGTTGTTTGTCAAGTATTTACTAAGGCATAGAGAGAGAGAGGTGCCCACTCCCACAGTGGGTTTTGTGCCAAATTTCCTGTAAGTATTTGGTGTAAACAGGATGTGCAGACTCTATTAACTAGATTGAAAGGGCTCACAATGGGAGAGTGTTTTTCCAAATTGTCTACAAAATGCTTTTAAAGATATCTGAGGGGGTTTGGTGGCTGGGTTTTTTTCCCCCACATTTACTTTTCAGGCAGGTAAAAATAAGAATCCCCAGCTGATTTAGAAGCATGCTTTTATGGATGTTCTGTGTGGAAGAAAAAACTAGAAACGGGCAGATTCAGATTGGATGTGAGGAAGAAGTTCTTCCCTAGGAGGGTGGTGAGACACTGGAAGAGGTTGCCCAGGGAGGTGGTAGAAGCCTCATCCTTGGAGGTTTTTAAGGCCAGGCTGAATGTGGCTGTGAGCAACCTGATCTACTGTGAGGTGTTGGCCTCTTCTCCCAGGCAGCCAGCACCAGAACAAGAGGACACAGTCTCAGGCTGCGCCAGGGCAGGTTTAGGCTGGAGGTTAGGAAGAAGTTCTACACGGAAAGAGTGATTTGCCCATTGGAATCGGCTACCTGTGGAGGTGGTGGAGTCACCTTCATTGGAGGTGTTCAGGAGAAGACTTGATGGGGTGCTTGGTGCCATGGTTTAGTTGTTGGGTGGGTTGGATTGGTTGATGGGTTGGACGCGATGATCTTGAAGGTCTCTTCCAACCTGGTGTATTGTATTGTATTGTATTGTATTGTATTGTATTGTATTGTATTGTATTGTATTGTGTCCCTGCCCATGGAAGGGGGTTGGAACTAGATGATCCTCGAGGTCTCTTCCAACCCTAACAATTCCTTGATTCTATGTCTGTTTTTCTCCAAACTACTCATCTGTCTGCCTTTCTGTGACTCCTCTTGATAGCACAACTTCAGTTTCCCTTCCACACAGTAGTCTTTGTAATCCTCAACATAAGCAATGCTGCTGGAGAGCTCTGTCCGCCCCCATCAGTCAAACCTTTCCTAGAGGAGGCTCTGTCTTTTTAATGAAAAATCCTATTTTTGTAGAGTTTTAAACCTTTCACTTATAAATGATATAATGTGATACTGAACTAGCTCTGTGCCTTCCAGACAAGTGGCCACCTGCATTCAAACTTCACCCCTTTGAGTTCTGAAATTCAGCAAAAGCTGTCCTAACAATTACTGGCATTTAGGACATAAATTCTTCTGTGAGAATTTTCTTAGAAGCTTTCAGATTTCTTTTAAATGAATCTATTAAAAAAATATAATAGATATTGGGGTGGAATCTAAACCGTGATTTACAAGCAACAAGCAGTCCCTCATTTCACATCCCAAAGGGGAGTCTGTGGAGCCATGAATTTCCTGAACTACAGCAGTGAATCAGGAGAGACAGATGCTGCTGCTCCTGGGTCCTTGCTTTCTTCTGTTAGAGCTCTTGCAGAAAGATCGATGTGTCCAGTTCTGGGCCCCTCAATTGGAATGAATGGAATGAACCTGGAGGTGGGGATATTCAGGCTGGATGTGAGGTGGAAGTTCTTCACCATGAGAGTGGTGAAGCCCTGGAATGGGTTGTCCAGGGAGGTGGTTGGAGCGCCGTCCATGGAGGTGTTTAAGGCCAGGCTGGCTGAGGCTCTGGCCAGCCTGATCTAGTGTGGGGTGTCCCTGCCCATGGCAGGGGGTTGGAACTAGATGATCCTTGTGGTCCCTTCCAACCCTGACTGATACTTTGATACTACTATGAATTTAAGAAGGACATTGAGACTCTTCAATGTGTCCAGAGAAGGGCAACGAGGCTGGAGAGAGGCCTTGAGCACAGCCCTGTGAGGAGAGGCTGAGGGAGCTGGGGTTGTTTAGCCTGGAGAAGAGGTAGGCGTAGACCTTATTGCTGTCTACAACTACCTGAAGGGAGGCTGTAGCCAGGAGGGTCTTGGATTTTTCTCTCAGGCAACCAGCACCAGAAAAAGAGGACACAGTCTCAATCTGCACCTGGGGAAGTTTAGGCTCAAGGTGAGGAGAAAGTTCTTCACAGAGAGAGTTGTTAGCCTTTGGAATGGGCTGCCCAGGGAGGTGGTGGAGTCACCATCCCTGGAGGCGTTCAAGAGGGGACTGGACGTGGCACTCGGTGCCATGGTCTAGTCATGAGGTCTGTGGTGACAGGTTGGACTCGATGATCTTCGAGGTCTCTTCCAACCTTGGTGATACTGTGATACTGTGCGGCCTAACCAGTGCAGTGTACAAGGGGCAGAATGACCTCCCTGGTCCTGCTGGTCACACTGTTCCTGATGCAGGCCAGGATGCCATTGGCCCTCCTGGCTGCCTGGGCACACTGCAGGCTCATGTTCAGCCTACCGTCGACTATCACCCCCAGGTCCCTCTCTGCCTGGCCCACTCTCCAGCCACACGGGGTTGTTCTATTTTCCTTCTTGCAGCAGCGCTGTATCACTTATGCCCTTGCCTTGTTAGATACCATCAAAATTACTAGCCATTTATTCAGCTCCTGAGATAAGCAGAGCTGAAAGCTCAGTCAGTGCATGTCAGAGCCCATATGATCATTCCCTAGATTATTTTTTTCCACTTGGTTTTCTCCCCCCCTACCTAACCTTCAGTGAACTCCCCTTAGCATCTGCTTTCACAGAAGTCTCCTTAATCCACCTTCACTGTCAGACTAGGTTTTCTGTTTGATTTTTAGCAACAGAGAAATAATGATGCTTCTGGGAATTTTAGTAACTAGGCAAAGTGACTGATGATGGGAAGTCATTTAAGATGGTTAAAGGGAGTGTCAGGAAGATGAGGCCAGGCTCTTCTCAGTGATGTCCAATGATAGGACAAGGGGCAATGGGTGCAAGCTGGAGCAGAGGAAGTGCCACTTGAACATAAGAAGAAACTTCTTCCCTGTGAGGGTGCTGGAGCCCTGGAGCAGGCTGCCAGGGAGGTTGTGGAGTCTCCTTCTCTGAGGACATTCAAAGTCCACCTGGATGCATTCCTGTGTAACCTGCTCTAGGTGATCCTGCTCTGGCAGGGGGTTTGGACTCAGTGATCTCTGGAGGTCCCTTCCAACCCCTGACATTCTGAGATTCTGTGATAACACAGTCAGTGTGACTAGAAACCTGGAATATTTTCATGTCTTCATAAGAACATAGTGTTCCCTCTTGAGTTCCTCAGATCAGTGTACCTCTTAGTTTTGAATTCCTTTTGCCCAGAACCTTCAGTATTTGGGAAAAAACAACCAAGCAAACACCAAAAGCAGCAACAAAAAAGGGAGTTCCTCAGCCTCTCTTCTGTAGCAGCCTGCTGCAAGATTCTGTAGTGTGGAATATTTGTCATACACCTAGATCTTGGGTGACAGGTTGGACTTGATGATCTTTGAGGTCTTTTCCAACCTTATTGATTCTATGATTCTATGATTATCTGCCACAAATACTCTTTGGGGAGTTGGACTCAATGATCTCCAGAGGTCCCTTCCAACCCTTAGCATCCTGTGATCTCTTTTCTGTGTGAATGGAAATAAGAAGTATGTTTTCTAGCTGCTCAAGCTGGAGGTTATTCCTGAAGCCAACTACACCTGTGTCATCAGTTTATGTTGTGAAAATGATGTTGAATACTACAGCACTGCTGAGTGTATCTCAGGGTCACCATCTCTCTCAATCAGAATGGATGCAAGTTGCAAACAAGAAGATAATCTCTTGAGGACACTGAAGGGTAAAAATATACACCTCTACAGTGCACACCTAGATGCTGCAGCCTACCATGCTCAGTACTTTCCTTACTAACAGCTACATTAGAGAACAGGAGGTCTCAGTGTTTGGAAATGGGAGAGTATGCACAACACTGCTGTTTGGAGAATAAAGCTGTATTTCTGTCCAAGAAAAATAGGCAAGTGAATGATGGGGAGCAAAGGCCAAAAAAACCCTGAAAAACAAATGAATGTAAGTATTGCCCCATGACCAAAATAAGAATTCTTTTCTAGTTTCCAAGATAATGGCAAGGCAGAGCAGGAAAAAGCTGCTACAGAATGTCTTCAGAGTCTGATAATGCATTTATTTTCACAGGCTTGGGCACCTTCACCCGTTTTCAGACACACAGGCAAAGGCCCACTGCCAGTATGCTTTGCTTTATAAGGAATTCCTTACAGAATCAGCTGTTGGAAAGTGAATTATTCTCAGAAGACTCCTGAAAGGACACATTCTTTCTTCACATTGAATCTTTCTAATCCTTTCTAAAGGCTTAGAGAACCTAGAAGGGAGGAACGGTGCAGGGATGAAATCCTGGCCCGCTTTTAATGCCTGTAGCAAAATGCATTCCATGAGCTTCTGTGGAGACAGGATTCCTTCTGTGTGCATACCTGTAAATCATCAGACACGTGCTCACAATAGCTCCAGTAAGCAGGGAAGTGGACAGTGCTCAAGTACAAACCCTACATTATGTTCATTATGTTCTGGCTGCAGTATGTATTTGCTGGTGAAGGCTGAGACACAGCTTTGTCAAATATTTGCAGGCATCTCTTTTGTTTGAAGAGATAACATTGCTGATTTGAGGGGAGAGAAGGCAGTATGAGGTCCTTGAATGTTTGTGCAAGAGCAGAAGAAATTGTGTAGTGCTCATCTGATGTTGTCTGCTAAAGGTTACTTCTCTTCCAAATGGTAAGCTCTGATTTGGGAAATTTTCATGCTTGTGTGCTAGAAGGAAAATGCATCAGCAGAGAGATTGAAATGTGCATACCCTTCCCACTACAACTGCCTGGATGTTAGGATCCAGAGAAATACATCTATTGGCTCATACCGGGAAGAATTTCTTTCCTGCAAGAGAGGTCAGGCATTGGACCAGGCTGCCCAGGGAGGTTGTGGTGTCACCATCCCTGGAGGTGTTCACGAAATGTGTGGCCATGGCACTTTGGGACATGGTTGAATGGCTCTGGTAGTGTTGGGTTGATGGTTGGACTGGATGATCTTAGAGATCATTTCCAAATGAAAGAATTCTGTGACTCTGTGTTAGACTTGCTTTCTCTTAACTTTTCATAATAGTAATTTCTGAGTGGTGCTAGCACAGCCGGTGTAAAGAAAGCTTTTTGACAAGCAAAGATAGTAGAGAGTAAAGATCCCAACTTGGGAAATGTTTAATCATGCAAAGAGGGGACAAGTGCACTACAAGAAAGCAGGATTGTAGGAAGACATCTCTCTTTGTAGCACATAAGAACATGGAATTGCACATTCCTTTCTGCCTGAATGTGCTGTACCCCCTCCCTCACTTCCTCCCCTGAAAAACCCCAAACAGCATTGCAAATTATTATCCACTGGCATGATGCCTGGAGCCCTTACAAGTTGGAAACCATTTTACATGCTGTATATTCTTTTTGGTTTTAAAGCCCTGTGTTGGCTTGTGAACAACAATGACATCAACTCTTGAAATCCAACTCCAGCTCTATTCCCTGTTCTGTAACGCTTATGGAGCCAGTAGCATCTGTCTATTGTTTCCAAATGGGGTATATTTGAACTGACATTTCCAATTAGTGAGCTGACATTATGGTTTCTGTATTATTGGTTTTACACTGTAGCTTTTAAATGTGAGTAGATCATTTTGAGAAGTAGCTTTTGCAATATGTAATGATCATAGAATGGTCTGGGTTGGAAGGGACCCTCAAAGGTTGTCTAGGCCAGCCCACTCTGCACTCAGCAGGGACATTTTCAACTAGATCAGGTTGCCCAGAGCCCTGTTGAGCCTCACCTTGAATATCTTCAGGAATCCCCAACCACCTCCCTGGTACCCTCATGGCAGCAAAGCACTAACATCTAATCTAAATCTGCTCTTCTCTAGTTTGAAGCCATTGCCCCTCAACCTATCGCTGCAGGCCTTCTCATAGGCCCACTTCAGGTACTGGAAGGTCATTATTAGGTCTCCCCAGAGCCTACTCTTTTCCAGGCTGAGCAGCCCCAGGTGCCTCAGCCTGTCTTTGTAGCAGAGGTGCTCCAACCCTCTGATCATTTTCATGGTCCTCCTCTGGACCTGCTCTATAAGGTCTATGTCCTTCCTATACTGAGGGCTCCAGACCTGGATGCAGTGCTCCAGGTGAGGTCTCACCAGAGCAGAGTAAAACTTCCTGCAATAAGGACATTTGAACGATATGTAATACTTGAATACCTATCTATCTATCTATCTATCTATCTATCTATCTATCTATCTATGTATATATATATATATAAATAAATCTGAATTTGTAGTTAATATATAAATTTCCTTCCCAGTGAAATCCTACAGTGCTGTTTTGCAATAGTGATGTCAAGATCATTTTCCATAACCTAATATTTGCTGGTGTTAATTTGCCCCCAGTATCATAACAGTGATATCTGATGGTATCAAACCTAGCATTCACTCAGGACCTTCCAGACTCTCACTGTGTGCAGCATTATATGTACTTCATATTTATCTGTCTCACTACTATGAGATAACTGATACTATGAGATAACTGATACTATGAGATAATAAGACTGACTTATTCAGCTGGATTCTGTGCTAATTAGAACAATTCAAGTGTAAGCTGGTATATGCTGCACAAAGGCATTTCTCTGCTGTAATTGTGTAGATGACAGGTGTGTGTTTAAGAAAGCCTGGAAGGTAATAAATTCAGTTAATAATGAGACAGGGAGGATTTTTGTTTGGTGTGGTAGTTCAAAGCTTTAAGTGTTCTAAGAGAAAACCTGGGAGACTGTGGTTAACAAAACCTTGCTAATGTGCTGAGACTGATCCTTACCACAGGTTAAGAGCAGACCCCTGGCATATAAAGGGGATGCTTTTCTATAGCAACTTTACCTGCAGTGTGCTGTTGATGAGTTAATTATTGCAGAAACCTTGTAAGGGAGACGGGGTTCTGAATTCTGCTGGATACGGTGGGTCAAGGACGGGGAGAGTGCGTTTGATCGCTAGTGAAGGCCAAAGCGAAGTCTGAAAGAGCCTTCAAAAGCTACCTTGCAATTAAATCTAAGGGATGGAAGTTGACAAGGCCATGCTTTTTTGTGCATTTCAGAGGGTGTTGTTCTCAGCAGACTGTCAGTTGTCGCTGCATGTGCCATACTGTGCCTTTCAGTGATGGTTATTGTATGGATAACCAGGTCAGCCAGTTGTTTAAATAAAGCTGAGAGGAAAAATACCACAGGGAAAAAAAAAAAGGAGAGAAAGGAACAGCTATACTCTTTAAACATCATATTTTCTCTATTATTCATATTACTTTTCAAAATACTGGAGACAGCTCATGAAAATCTTTTCCTTCTTAGGTCATCATTGTTTCTTTATTCCTTTCTAAAGGTTCAGGATGGTTTTTTGTTGTTTATCTTCAGCAATATGTGGTGATTCCAAGAAAAGATGATAACTGTAGGAGGAAGGGCTAGAATAATAGGAGAGACAAACTATTGGAAGCAGAGATACTGTGCTTGTGTAATTGTCCCCACTTCTAGCTGTGGGACAGGTAAGAAAAGCTACACCACATTCTTGCCACTTGACTTTGCAAATTTTAGTGTCTCAATACAGAATCACAGAATCACCAAGGTTGGAAGAGACCTCAAAGATCATCAAGTCCAACCTGTCACCACAGACCTCATGACTAAACCATGGCACCAAGTGCCATGTCCAATCCCCTCTTGAACACCTCCAGGAATAGGTATTTAAACTTCCAGACAGCTGAGATAGTTGTTCTCTTCTCTCAGGTAATAAGCGATAGGATGAGGGGAAATGGCCTCAAGTTGTACCAGGGGAGATTTAGATGGGATAATACCAACAGCAACAACAACAGCAATCTACTGAAATAGAGGTCAGGCATTGGAACAGGCTGCCCAGGGAGGTGCTGAAGTCACCATCCCTGGAGATGTTCCACAATTGCAGGGTCGTGCATCTGGGTCAAGGAAATCCCAGGCAGAAATCCAGGCTGGGCAGTGACTGGCTGGAGAGCAGCCCTGAGGAGAGAGACTTGGGGGTGCTGGTGGACGAGAAGCTCAACAGGAGCTCTCAATGTGCACTTGCAGCCTGGAAGGCCAATCAGATCCTGGGCTGCAGCAAGAGAAGTGTGGCCACCAGGTCAAGGGAGGTGATTCTCCCCCTCTACTCAGCTTTGGTGAGACCCCACCTGGAGTACTGTGTCCAGTTCTGGAGCCCCTATTACAAGAGAGATCTGGAGGTGCTGGAAGGTGTCCAGAGAAGGGCCATGAGGATGAGCAGAGGGCTGGAGCACCTCTCCTATGAGGACAGACTGAAGGAGTTGGGGCTGTTCAGCCTGGAGAAGAGAAGGCTCCGAGGTGATCTCATTGTGGCCTTCCAGTATCTGAAGGGGGCTACAAGAAGGCTGGGGAGGGACTTCTCAGGATCTCAGGTAGTGATAGAACTAGGGGGAATGGAATGAAGCTGGTGGTGGGGAGATTCAGGCTGGAGGTGAGGAGTAAGTTCTTCCCCATGAGAGTGGTGAAGCCCTGGAATGGGTTGTCCAGGGAGGTGGTTGAGGCCCCATCCCTGGAGGTGTTTAAGCCCAGACTGGCTGAGGCTCTGGGCAGCCTGATCTAGTGTGGGTTGTCCCTGCCTATGGCAGGTGGGGTGGAACTAGATGATCCTTGTGGTCCCTTCCAACCCTGACTGATACTATGCTACTATGATACTACGAAATGTGTAGCTGTGGCACTCAGAGGCGTGCTTTGGTGGGCATGGTAGTGTTGGGTTGACGTCTGGGATATTTTCTAACTCGATTCTATGATTCTAACTGAACCACTAATTCAAAATTGCTGTGTTCCCTGCTAATCTTACCAGAATTATAGAAGGCAGGATGAGGTAACTCCTTGTAAACGCATACACACCGTTAGGCAACCAACTGTGAGATCTCCAGCCAATGTATTTTTGTAGTTTTCCATGTCTGTACGACGCAGGCTTTCACCTAGAGGATTTTACATTATGGAAGAGTGGTGCAGGTTCAGGATACCTGAGAGAAATTAGACTCAACATTTGTTTTTCCTCCAGCCTGCACCAAGCAGCCTGAGTTTGGAATGGAATGGAATGGAATGGAATGGAATGGAATGGAATGGAATGGAATGGAATGGAATGGAATGGAATGGAATGGAATAGAATAGAATAGAATAGAATAGAATAGAATAGAATAGAATAGAATAGAATAGAATAGAATAGACCAGGTTGGAAAAGACCTTCCAGATCATCGAGTCCAACCTATCACCCAACACCATCTGATCAACTAAACCATGGCACCAAGCACCCCATCCAGTCTCTTCTTAAACACCTCCAGTGATGGTGACTCCACCACCTCCCTGGCAGCACATTCCAATGGCAAATATCTCTTTCTGTGAAGAATTTCTTCCTAACATCCAGCCTAAACCTCCCCTGGCACAGCTTGAGACTGTGTCCTCTTGTTCTGGAGCTGGTTGCCTGGGAGAAGAGACCAACCCCCACCTGACTACAGCCTCCCTTCAGGTAGTCGTAGAAAGTGATAAGGTCTCCTCTGAGCCTCCTCTTCTCCAGGCTAAGTAACCCCAGCTCCCACAGCCTCTCCTCAAAGGGATAGTAAACAATCCAGTGAGCAAACACCACTGTAAGTTAGGGCCAGAAATCAACCAAATCACAGAATCACAGAATGATCCACTCATGCCTGGCTTGGTTAATGAAAATAGTCTCATGGTCTTCTTATGTGATTATTCTTAATTATATGCTTAATTATATGCATTTAAACATGAGTCTGTGGCAGAGCCAAGATAGACATCCCTGCAGGATCTTGTTTTAGAAACCCTAAACTTGTAAGTCATCTAAGGTGAACAAGAAGCTGTATTTTATTTGCTTGATACTACACCTGAACTGGAGTGCAGATACAGTACTGTGTTTCTGTTGAGACGGTGCAAACGTGTGGAGTTTCAACCATAACATCTCCATATGGATGGAGAGGAGGGCAAAAAGTGGAATGCTGTGTGGCCCTGGAGGACTTCTGCACCTCTTGAATATCAGACTGTTTTTTTTACTTTAAAGATGTAACTCTTTTATGTCTCTCAAAAAATGGATGATTTGGAATATGATCTGGGTTTCATTGAGATGCTTTCATCTGTCTGGTTCTAGTACCTTCAGTACTTGAGTACCTGAGTATCCCTTGAGTACTGTGACACCTTGAGTACTGTGGCACCTTGAGTCCTCTGTCCAGTTCTGAGCCCCTCAGTTTAGGAAGGTTGTTGACTTGCTGGAACGTGTCCAGAGAAGGGCAACGAAGTTGGTGAGGGGTTTGGAGCACAGCCCTATGAGGAGCGGCTGAGGGAGCTGGGGTTGCTTAGCCTGGAGAAGAGGAGACTCAGGGGTGACCTAATTTCTCTCTACAGCTACCTTAAGGGAGGTTGTAGACAGGTGGATGTTGGTCTCTTCTCCCAGGCAACCAGCACCAGAACAAGAGGACACAATCCAAGCTGTACCAGGGCAGGTTTAGGCTGGATGTTAGGAAGAAGTTCTACACAGAGTGATTGCCTATTGGAATGTGCTGTCCAGGGAGGTGGTGGAGTCACCTTCATTGGAGGTGTTCAGGAGGAGACTTGATGGGGTGCTTGGTGCCCTGGTTTAGTTGATTAGGTGGGTTGGATTAGTTGATAGGTTGGACATGATGATCTTGAAGGTCTCTTCCAACCTGGTTTAGTCTAGTCTTGTCCAGTCTAGTCTAGTGGTTTGATTTGAGTGTTTGTCAAATATGACATGAAGTTGCATAAAATGTTATCTTCACTTTAATCTTCACTAAAATGAAATGGAACACAAGTTTCCAGGAGTGTTTTGGTCCAAAACTGTGACAATAAGAAAGCCAGCAATGGGGGCTCCTCTTTCCAAAAAGAAAAGGGATGTTTTGCTAAGTTGACACATGTCCTTCCCAGCTGTATCATTCAACAGCCTGGACCCAAACAACATTGACCCTTTGAGGGATGCTGTAGATGTAGAGGTGCTGGAAAAATGTAGATCCTGGAGCATATGAAATCCTTAATGCCTTGTGCAGACCTTTTCCTTTGTTCTCAGTCTCTCTGATGTAGCCCCCTGGTTTACATTTCACATTGGGCTTTTTGTCTCTCTGCTTCCTTTCGAACCATTTGTTATTGACCATCTTTGGTCCTGTCTGCAGTTGTTTAAGTGCTGTCTTGCAGATCGCTTGCAGTTGGTCCTGTACTCTGTGTGATAAAAGACTTCACCCTTCCCCTTCTTTGGCAGACAGTTGTGTGCTTAAAATTTTGTTGGAAGAACATCTTTGGCCTGGATCCAGCTGAGTTACCATCCTGACTTTTTCCCATCCCTGCATTATTGAGAAACGTCACTTTCTCGCACCCTCCCCACAAAACCATTGTGCACAGGAAACAGGCAGTTGATCTTCACTTCCTTCCTTCAATTTCAAGCTGTTTAAGAGGACTTATGAGTCAGCATCTCGTTAAGTCGTATATCATCATCTACATACTCATCTCTAGCCCTTTGTGTGCTCATTATCATTTCCCTCCAGCGTCGGCTGATTGCATGTCTCTGCAGGATCTCACCCAGAGACTGGAAACCTAGAGAATGCTAATTGGCACTGGAACATCCTGGCTAGCCCGGCTTTGCTCCATACCATACCTCTGCAGGTCTCTGATTTTAGCCACTTCTTGTCTCAGCAGCTGTGTCCTCTCCCTGGGTGACTCAGAATAAATGGGATGTGTTTAATGTCTTCTGCCTTGGTGAGGACTTCCCTTTTGAACCCATCAGAACCACAATCCTGTGAAACATCATCTGAATATTACACAGACTGAAAGGGAAAAAAAAGGGGGAGGGGAGGGGGAAGCTTAACATGCTTCTTGATTTCTCCACTTTCCTAACACTGAAAGTACCTCAGTGACCAGGCACTGTGGCTTGGGTGGTCACTGCCAGCAAGAACAGCAGAGCTGCATTCCTGTGGTGGGAGTACATTGTGCTCCTAACATCCCTCTGTGACATTGTTTCAGACTGACTCAGGGGGACAGATGTCTCCCACTAAATCATCAGCACAAATGTCTCAAGCATCTGCGTTTTCCTTTGGAGACTTGGAATTTCATTGCTGAACACGCCTGATCCTGCTTGAAATGGCGAATGCTTTCCTTTGATCTGCTTAGCAAACAGATCCAACAAGGCAGACTTAGAGTTTGTTCACTCTTGTTTTGAAGGCCCTGGGATAATGACTAATACAGTCAGTCAGACCCAAGATATTCATCCTTGTCCTCCCTAAGTTACTGCTCACCAATCCTTTGGGTACTACCTTTACAAGTGGTATTCACCAGACTTTGCTGATGACTTCATGTGATAACATTCAGTGCATTCCTGACAACTTTGCTTTCCTCCTATGAATTTCAGCTCTCTACACCTTTCTCTAGGGCCACCACTTGCTCCATTTCGGCTTAAAGTTCAAAAGCAAAACGTTGGGCAGCTGTTTCCTTAGTTTCTGGTTCCTCTTACAATAAGCTCTGGCTCCTGAAATCAGCTTTTCTCCATCCTGCTCATACTTGCTGTTAGTGAGGATCCCTCTCTGGATGCATTCCTGTGTAATCTGGTGTAGGTGCTCCTGCTCTGGCAGGGAAATTGGGCTGGATGAGCTTTCAAAGTCCCTTCCAGCCCCTGAAATTCTGTGATTCTGTGATTCTGCAACCATTCTGTTAGCTGCACTTTGTGTCCCAGCTCTGATTTCCACTCTTCTCCTTGGCCTCTAATTTTCCAGAGGAAATTTCTTGTGTTCTTTTGTAGTTTTTCTCCACATTACCTTTACAAGTCTGCCTGTCTGTATTAAGCTGTTTCTTTGCATGCCAACCCAACGTGGCCAAGAGTTGGTCCCTCTTGTAGTCTGGCTATCACAACTCCTGAAGGTGTAACACTAGTTTCAACAGAAGCCTCTCTGCTCTAAGAGTGTTTTGTAACACACAGTAATTCCTTCATCTCATTGGCACAGGCTCCCTTTTTGTAGGTTGTCTTTGTGCAGTTCAAGTTAGGGTTAGGGTAATCTGCACCCTCAAACACAGTTCTGTGCACCATTTAGGAAGAGGCATGAGATCCTGTCTTCTGGCCAGCAGAGGTTGCTCAGAGCACATTAGTAGAGTGTTCTGTGCTCCATAGCTCATTATTTCTTAGTAAATCAAGTCCAAGGGTTTTTAATCTTCTGTGGGATTTGCTCCAACATCCTGTTTGTTCCCTCATGCCAGGTATTTGTTCTGATGCTTCACTTCTCTTGAACAGAGTCAGTGAGGGAAGCAGGAGATGAGGGATTGTCCCAGAAACCTGTCCCTGGGGTGGGCAGCCCTGCCTGTATTTGGAAGTTGCAAAGCTCTCCTTGAATTCATTTCCCACCATTGTGGACTATATATATCCACATACATGCCCACAGATGGAAAAAAATAGCGTTCCCTACCATCGAGGAGGAAAGGAAGAAATAGATCATTATTGTTTTCCCTCTTTAAATACTCCTGAGGTCATCAGAGTGCTGATGAAGGCATCAGTGTGGTGTTGAGTTTGGAAAGGAATGCAGAAAATCAAGAAATATTTTGGAAAGTTCCAAAGGAAGCCGTCCTTCAGGTGTGGACTCAGACCCAAATGTCTTCAGATTTCATTCATAATGAGGTTTTCCCGTGGGCTGGAGTAATGGTCTTGGTTACGTTTCTCCTGTATTGTCCCGTCTGGATCTTCACTGGGTGATCCAAAGTTCACTTGTGAACGTCTCATTTGCCTCTGTGTGCTGCCTTCTGCAGGAAGCAGTGAAGGCTGCAGCTGTGCTGCTGTTGTGGTTCTGTGCCTCTGCCATGCTTCACCCGTTCCTGCAGGACGGTTTACTCAGAACGTGAAGGTCAGAGTGGCTGGAGAGTGGCCAGGCAGAGAGGGACCTGGGGGTGCTGCTTGATAGGAGGCTGAACATGAGCCTGCAGTGTGCCCAGGCAGCCAAGAGGGCCAACCGCATCCTGGCCTGCATTAGGAATAGTATGGCCAGCAGGAGCAGGGAGGTCATTGTGCCCCTGGACTCTGCTTTGGTTAGGCCACACCTTGAGTCCTGTGTCCACTTCTGGGCCCCTCAGTTTAAGAAGGACATTGAGACACTTGATGGTGTCCAGAGAAGGGCAACAAGGCTGGGGAGAGGCCTTGAGCACAAGCCCTGTGAGGAGAGGCTGAGGGAGCTGGGGGTGTTTAGCCTGGAGAAGAGGAGGCTCAGGGGAGACCTCATTGCTCTCTACAACTACCTGAAGGGTGGTTGTAGCCAGGAAGGGGTTGGCCTCTTCTCCCTGGCAGCCAGCACCAGAACAAGGGGACACAGTCTCAAGCTGCACCAGGGGAAGTTTAGGCTCAAGGTGAGGAGAAAGTTCTTCACCGAGAGAGTGATTCGCCATTGGAATGTGCTGCCCAGGGAGGTGGTTGAGTCTCCGTCCCTGGAGGTGTTCAAGAGGGGACTGGATG